>VZQC01010202.1:891577-907994 GCA_009823505.1 Rhizomys pruinosus
AGAGAGAGAGAGAGAGAGAGAGAGAGAGAGAGAGAGAAACAGAGAGAGAGAGAGACTGGAGACCACAAGGCTTGTTAAACTCACTAAGCCCATCCCCAATGACATACTTCCTCCAGCATGGCCACACCTTCTAAGACCTCCAAGAACAGTGCCACCAACCGGAGACAAAATGTCTGAATACTTAAAGCCTATGGGGGACACTATCATTCAAACCACCACAGAATCCTATCAGAGGAACCCTATAAAACTTTAAAGACTTAGAAACTCAGCCATGTTGAGTTATAACATGACCACATAAAGTCAACAGTGGGATTGTTGCTAAAGGAATAGATAGGGAAATATCAGTATGAAAACATCTTAAATCTTACTGGAATGAGAAGAATCCAACACAGTGTAAAGACTGGAGGAATGGTTCACAGGTTGAAACTTCTTCCTACTCAGTAATAGAAAGCATTTGGAAGGACAGTGAAACCTACTTTGAGTTTCAGGTCATCCTCTTAGATGGTATGTGAACCATGGAGTCAATTCATTTCATGAATCCTCAGTTCTGTCTTTACATGGGTGAACCAACCATAGTACTGAAATTATTAGAAAAACTACATTTGACAAGAGTAGGTTGGATAGACAAACTGAACACAGAACCTAGCCCATAGTGATATAATTGTCAAATTATATCACTTGAAGGAGAATTCCTCTTAGCTAAGCAAATAGAAAGCATTGCTCTAAATCTTCCTTTCTCTTTTAAAAGAATCGTATTCTGTATGTTTCCATAAAAAACTGAAAGAAGTTTTTAATGTGTGTGTGCATGTGTGTGTCATGTTACATATATGTAGGTGTCATATATGCCTTCCACCTGTTTGAAACCAGGTTTCTTGTCATCAACACTGCATATAGCAGGTGAGCTCGTCCCCAGGCTACCAGGGATTCTCCTGTGTCCTCCTCTCATCATTCCATAGGAGTACTGGGATTATAGACACTACCATCTCTTACTTTTATTTTCAGTGTGAATTGGGGGGATTTGAACTCAGGTCCTCGTGTTTGCTGTAAGCACTGTATCCAATGGCCATCTTCCTAGCTATCCTGAAAAAAATTTTACCAACTCTGACAGAATTTCTTTTTGGCTTTTTTTTCATCTATAAAATGGAATGATTTCATGTGGCTTCCAGAGGTATGAACGTCCTCAGACATCTAAAGGGCTTATTTTCTCAACAGAAAACCACTAGCACGCTGTTAATACTTGTCAATATGTGGCCATTTCTGGAAGTTGGAAAGTGCCTTTAATAAATAGGAAAGTAAATAAAGCAAATATTTGGTAATTTTCCAGTAGAAACCAAGAAGCTGCTCTTTTGGTGAATGGAAAAAGTTGTCATGCAAACGTTTTATTTTTCAGGTATTTTGGTAGACATGGAAAATTCAATTAAGAAAAATTATTTTCTTAGTAAATTTTCATCAAATTTTGAATGGCATGTACCCAGTGTTTGAGAAATTAAGGGGAGTTTCCATTAGTGATCGGCTTTTGTTTTGGCTGTGACCTTTTGGCTGAGTTGAATCTGTCAGTTCTGACCACAGAATCAAGGTCCCAGGGCAAGGCACTTGTTTTCTCCTTTTAACCTATTCATCACCCATTTTGTTGATGCTGACCAAGAAGGTTTCCTTTTTCTAAGTATAGAAACTCATCTGCCTAACTGTTGTGTAACTGACACGCATGAATCAATGGGCAACATCAGCAGTGTTTCACCCGCCTCCTACCTTCTCCCTCGAGCACCTCCTCTCCATTTTCTATCTCACTTGCTTGTCCTCAATACTCTAAAGTCAGTTTCTGAATTGTTTCTCAAAACCTCCTTGTGTGCATGTGAAGAGTGTTTTCAAGACTATAGTCATCTATAAAAGGCAAAGCTATCATTATCATTAACTTTATAGCTATGGCATTCTATTTTTTTCTAAATAAGTTATTTCTGCTTCTTAAATGATGTGTAATGTCTGTTTTGAGACATTATTCTGGATGACAATAACAGTCTTTGAAGATAATGAAAATGGCTGTTCTTTACAAAATATGAGCGTTCTAGTTACTTTCTAGTGCTGATAAAACACTCTGACCAAATCCAACTTGGGGAAGAAAGGGTTTATTTGGCTTACACATACAAATCACAATTCATCACTGAGGGAAACCAGGACAGGAACTCAGGGCAGGAACTGGGAGCAGGAACTAAAACACAAAGCATAGAGGAATCAGTATTATTACTGTATTATTATTACAGTATTATTACTGGCTTGCTCCTGTGGTCAGCCTAGTTTCTTATGTGACCAAGGACCAACTGCCCAGGGATAGAACAAACCACAAGGGGCTGAGCCCTCCCAAATCAATTAGAAATTAAGAAAATGTCTTACAAACATGGCTGCAGGCCATCCAATGGGGTAATAACGCAATTGAAGTTCCCTCTTCCCAGGTGTATCAAGTTAACAACTGAAGCTATCCAGAACAATGAGCATTAGTAAACAGAATTGTTCTGGGCTATGGATGTATTTTAGTTAGTAGAGTATGAGCCCAGCATGAATGAAGCTTTGGGTTTGACACAGTTCCACATCAATTGGATGTGGTGGTACACATCTGTAATCCCGGCATTCAGAAGGTAGAGATGGGAGGATCAGAAGTTCAAGGTCATCTTGGCTAACATGAGACCCTGTTTCAAAAAAATAATAATTGTCCTATAACTATTTTTTTATTCTATAGAAAGTTTGGGACTTCTCAGCATAATAAATACTTGCCGAAAATCTATGTAGATCTTTCATTGAAATTCTCTTTATGTGCTCAGATATTGGAGCATTAGGAAGAGATGACAATGAGGGTGAAAACAAAGGAACTATGTTCTTAATATCATCCCTTTCCTCGGGAAAAATGAAGTGACTCTGGCTTTCTCTAAAAACAAAATGCCACCCCCCAAAAAAATAAAACCCTACAGAAACATCGAAAAGAACAGCAAAATGTATATTCACTCATGGGTCAGACTACCTGGCTATGTTTTCGTAGCTATACCACTTCTGGCAAGTTACAGAACCTCTCTGTTCCTTGCTCTCTGATCTCCCCTGAAAAATGGGGACAATGGTGGAACTGTGCCCATTTTGGTGGTACTGCCACCTGCCACCTGGGGACTAGATGACATATGAAGACTGGAACAGTTGCTGGCATTCACATCCTCAATGGCATGTTTCTCTGAATTGTTAAACAGGAAACTTGCAAGAAGAAAGGCTGTTGATAGGCTTAGGTAACTAAACATACTTTACACATATTTTGAGATAAATACACTGGGTCTGACCATGGCATTAAAATGACTATTATTACATCAAAGATTTCACAAAACAGACAGATTTTGAGGCTTTTAACCAGTTTTTCTTATTACTAACCTCACTAGACCCTCTGTACCAAATACAGAAGTCTTTTTTTGTTTTTTTTAAATTTTGTTTCTTTTTTTTTTATGTGTATGAATGTACTGTCTGCATGTAGGTTTGTGCACCCATGTCAGAAGAGGGCGTTGGATTCCCCTGGAACTGGAGATAAAGATGGTTCTCAGTCGCCACGTGGGTGCTGGCCATCTCTCCAGCCCTGAGAAGTCTTTTTTTTTTTTTTTAAAGAAGTTTCCCTGGAACTGGACTCACTAACAGTTGTTAGCTGCAGTTGTTAGCTGGCATGTGGGTGCTCGGAACCAAACCCAGATCCTCACCAAGAGCAGCCAGTGCTCTTACCTACTGAGCCATCTCTCAGCCCAATACAGAAGTCTTAATTTCATGAAACCATAAGTCTCTCCTGATGACATCAAAGATGTACAGTACTTGAATCAGTACGTACATCTACCAAGTCCTAGTTGTACTTGACTGATGATTTGAATGCATCACCACCCACTAAATATTTCATGTCCCTAGAATGCACCATCCATGCTTGGTTTTCTATTGTATGTTTCTTGCCTGAAAGATTCCAGGAATATTAGCTCATGAAAATGATGTTTACTATAATAGTCCTAAAAAGAGACTCTGGCCCAATTCTGATCCTGGATGCAGTCCTGCTATATTCCTAAAAGACATGTATCTGCTTTCTGAAAAATGATTTGTTGACTCATACACATTTTTCCCAGAAATCTACTCAGACTGAACATATTTCATTTCATTTTTCTAAAGTAGTCACTACACCGTGAAACTTAAACAGAATTGGGCATGTGTTTTGATTTGTCTCCTGCTCTGCCAAGTTGGAAAAGTTCCCAGGCCAAGTGCAAAAAAGCCGCAAAAGCACAGAGACCTCAAGAATTACAGGTTCTCTTGTAGCATCTGTGTTCTAATGGAAATTGGTTTTGACTTGAGTCAGGTTGACATCCAAACAGAAAAATTAAGAGAGCTAGAATTGTAATGCCATTTATGCCAACTCTGAAGGTTACTGAGGGTTTCAGTTGAGGCCATGGTGACCCTATCAGTATTCCTCATTGACAAAGTGGCTGCCTAAATGCTTTTTTGGGTCCTGCTCTTTGCCATGCAGTCTTCATAGCAAATCCCAGTGACAGATCCCCTAGCTCAGATCATCTATGAGGCTCCCATGCTGTAGCCAACACTTTCCCACTGTAGATGCTAGGGGTTATTATTTTTCAGTTTATATCCATTAATGACTATGAATAATATGGGGGGCTGGAGAGATGGCTCAGTGGTTAAGGGCACTGACTGCTATTGCAGAAGACTCCCAGCCATCTACAAGATGGCTAACAACCTTCCTTAACTCCAGTTCTGGGGGTTCCAACACCTTCTTCTGGCCTCCACAGGCAATGCATGCACATGGTACACCTACATACATGCAGGCAAAATATTCATACACATAAGAAAAAAGAAATAATTTTAAATGAATGATATGTAAAGAGATCATAGGGTTGGAGAGATGGCTCAGTGGTTAAGAGCACTGGCTGCTCTTGCAAAGGACCTGAGTTTGATTCCTAGCCCCCACATGGCAGCTAAGAACCATCTGTAACTCCAGTTCTAGGGGATCCAATTCCATGGTGGAAAAAAAAAAAAGAGTAGAATTAGAATCAAGTTCCAGTTTCCTGATGCTCCAGAGAGTAAATAGATGACGTGGAGTCGCATTTGAAGTGTACAGTGCGAGAATACTAAAGAAAATAGAATATGGAGGTCAGATACCAAAGAGCCAGAGCCGGGCGTGGTGGCGCAAGCCTTTAATCCCAGCACTGGGGGTGGGGGCGAGGGGCCGGGGGACAGAGGCAGGCGGATCTCTGTGGGTTCAAGACCAGCTTGGTCTACAGAGCGAGCTCCAGACCAGCTGGGAATAAAGGGAGACCCTGTTTAAAAAAAAAAAAGCCAAAACGCATGTGAGTGATGAAGACAAAAACAAATGGAATAGAAAAGAAAATGGCAGAAAATATATTCAGAAGAGCACTTTCCTTGTTGGATTAAGAAACTTTATAGATATAAATTTGAAGTATTTAGGCAAACAAGATGGCTCTGTAGAAAAAGGCACTTGCTGCCAAGCCAGATGATCTGAATTCTATCTGGAAACCCACATGGTAGAAGGAGAGAAGTGACTCCCACAAGTTGTCCTCTGAACCCCCCCCCGCATGTTTGGGCTGTGGAAAGCATACCCCCTCCATTTCTTCTCCAACAAATAGATAAATATAATTAAAATGTCTTAATCAAAATGCTGAATTAAACTAGCCAAATTTTACAAGTTGCAGTGGAAATTTCAAAACTTTAATTTTTACTCCATACAATAAAAGTTGGGCTTCAGTGGCAGTGTCCTCGTCCATGGAGCACTAAGGCTGGTGCTAGTGAAAGGTAGAGATGGGAATTGTGCATAACTACACTACAGGCCATCCTATCGGTACAGCAGACTACAGTCAAAGTAATGAATGTGCAGTTATCTCTTAGGGAGTTGTAGTGAAAACAAGGTTGTGAGCCACTGGCTACAAAAGTACTTTTGGTAAATTCAAGAGCCATTTCTATTAGCGTGACAGACTGTGTACACCTTCCAGAATTGTGGAAAAGATAAATCAAAAGCAATATAACAAAAGTCATGCAACGCAAAAGGAAACTATGTGACAGAGTAGAAGAAAATACACTAAATATGGCAATTAATTCTGGTTGATGCTCTCTTGTTAATATGATTCTCACTTGGAACCCACATAAAATTTAGCCATAATCTTATAAACAATCACCTAATATATGAGGTACTAGGAAGGTTCAAAGTAAAAGGTTGAATAAAGATGTATCAGATAAATGAATATAAAAACAAAGTATGGTCACTGCATTATATTATGAAATGGAAATGTGACAAAAGCTGAAATTAATCCGGTACTAAGGGGATGTACTATTTCATTTAATCTTTGTGATAACTGAATTATTAGATAATGTCAAATGACCACTTATGGATCTAGTTTATGAAACTTATGCAATATTAAGAAATTCTGAATCAACATTAAATGGAAATTATAAAACAAGAAAGAAATGAAGTGTGGGGTATTTTTTTTTTTTTAGTATTTTTGAGATAGGGTATCCCTTTAGTCCCAGCTGGCCTGGAGCTCGCTATGTAGACCAGGCTGGCCTTGAACTCACAGAGACACAGAGATCTACCTGCCTTTGCTTCCCGAGTGCTAGGATTAAAGGCATGAGCCAACCATGCCTGGCAAGGTGTGGGGTATTTTAATACATCTTTCTGAGTCTTTTGACACAGATAAAACAATAAACGAGCAGCATACAAATGGTATAATTTCACAAGGTTGGTTTAATAATGTGTCATAATGTTTTAATGGTGATAAAGATGAATAATCTAAATGGTAGGATTATTAAGCACAACAAACCAGGGCTGAAATAACCAACCTCTGAAAATCATGTTATTGAAGAGTCTTAAGGTATTGAAGTATTTTTTTTATTAATTTTATTTATTTATGTATGTGTATGAATGTACTGTCTGCATGCAGGTGTGTGCACCCGTGTCGTGCAATGCCGCAGAGGTCAGAAGAGGGTCTCGGATTCCCCTGGAACTGGAGTTCTCCTGGAATTGGAGTCTCAGACGGTTCTTGGCCGCCATGTGGGTGCTGGGGATCGAACCCGGGTCCTCTGTAAGAGCGGTCGGCGCTCTTAACCGCTAGGCCATCTCTCCAGCCCTTGAAGTATTTTCAATTAAGCGAAAAACCAGACACAAAATAATATAAAACATGCTCTGAAATTTATTTTATTTTTAATATATTTTAAATATTTTATTATTTTTATTAATTTGTGTATATGAGTGTATTATCTGCATGTGTATAAGTGCACATCATGCAATGCATCAGAGGTCAAAAGAAAGTATCAAATCCCCTGGAACTGGAGTTATGGATGGTTGTTAGCCACCATGTGGGTGCTGGGAATCAAACCTGGGTCATCTGTAAGAGCAGACAGTGCTCTTAACCCCTGAGCCATCTCTCCAGCCCCTACTTATTTATGATAGGAGTATTATATATGCTGGTATGTTGTGTAATTATGTTGTGCAATGCCCACAGAGGCCAGAAGAGGGCATCAGATCTCCTGGAACTGGAGTTAAGGGAAGTTGTTATCTGGCATGTAGGTGCTGGGAATCAAACCTGTGTCCTCTACAAGAGCAGTTGATGCTCTTAACTGTTGGGCCATCTCTCCAGCCCCTATTTTTAACATTTTTATTGATTTGGGAATTTTATAGAATTTGTTTTGATCATATTCAGGCCCCTTCCCGCCCCCCCCCCCAATTTCATGTCCTGTATTATTATTTATTTTTTTTAGAAATGTTTAAAGGCACTCGCCTAACACACACACACACACACACACACACACACACACACACACACACACAAGAGAGAGAGAGAGAGAGAGAGAGAGAGAGAGAGAGAGAGAGAGAGGAGAGAACACTAGAGTGATGAATCCAAATGTTAAAACAGTTCCAGATACAGAGATTGTGGATGCTTTTTACATTCTTACTTATTTTCATGAATCTTAGTGATTTTTCATTTTAAAAATTTCCTACACAGGATATTGTTACTTGTAATAAAAGTATACATTATCCCACAATTGACCTTTGTTTAATGATTGATTATGACCATAAGAACATCTCACTTGGTTCTCATCGCTCAGGAGCGAAAGACAGGGTTTCGATTTCACAGGGGAGGAAATCAAGGCTGAGAAGGGAAAATTGCACTGCTTTAAATAATGGTATGAAAGGATGGAAAGCCTTTGACTTTGACCTCAAATCCTGAGAACTTTCCAGTGCATTCTTCTAGGGAAACCATATCATCACAAAGGCCTTGTTCAAATGCTGCTGGGTCAAGGTGTCAAGTGCGTTATTAGTCTCCAGAGGAAACAAAATATGCAAATACACAGCTTAGTAAGACTTTGTTATCCAAGATGATAGGAGGAAGAGGGGAACAATCACATGAATGAGCTCTAAATCAGCAAGGAACTGTGGAAATGAGGCACATGCATTCGGATTGAAGTCAAAAGTGGAAATGAGTGGTCAGGGAGAGAGCAGTCTGCTATCTTAAAAGGCTGACGTCTGATGAATGCAGGTCCTTCACATCTCCTCTACAGTGTCCCTGAGTGAAAAGAGTGTTTTACATGTAGACATTTTAGATCAGCCCAAAGACTACTGTGACATGTCACTCTGGGTATGGGCAGGGCAGCTTCAGGGCTCCAGAGAGGTTCTGGGTCCTGTCCCTATGTCCTCAGTTGGCTTCTGGTCATTCAATGGGTCCTGTCCCTATGTCCTCAGTTGACTTCTGGTCATTCAATGGGTCCTGTCCCTATGTCCTCAGTTGACTTCTGGTCATTCAAGTACTAACCCTTCATTATTTATGGGCCATTAGCAATCCTTGTGTTTCATTTCTCTTGGCCGCTCAATAGTATTTACACCTCCTCTACAGTAGAGACAGATTTGTAGATTTTTGTACAATGGAAAATGCTTAGGGCACTTTAAGGGTTGCTTCACAAATCTTGACAATCTGCAGGGTGGTTTTCTGTCTTCTGACATAAAGGACTATCTGCTTCTTGTTGTAGGCATTCTAATGCCCTACATTTTGTATCTTATATAAATCAATTTAAAATGTTGTGAATGGAATTTTCATTAAGATAAAAACCAGCTTTGTGGGTTTTTTGATGGTTAAATTATGCATTTTTTGTATGTATATGAGTGTACTGTCTGCATGTAGGTTGGTGCACCCATGTGTGCAATGCTGTGGAGGTCAGAGGAGGGTGTCGGATTCCCCTGGAACTGGAGTTAAAGACGGTTCTCAGCCGCCATGTGGGTGCTGTGAATCGAACCCGGGTCCTCTGCAAGAGCAGTCAGCGCTCTTCTGCTAGGCCATCTCTCCAGCCCAAATTATGCAGATATTTGTAAAAATCCAAATGATAATGAAAAATCTAAAAAGGAAGAAAAAAACCTCCCCTGAAATTCCAAATAATACAACCATTGTTTACATTTTAGCACATCTTTTTGTACTTTTACTATATAAACACGCAAATACCACTTCCCCTAAAGCAGATCATATCACACATACAGCTTTTTTATTACAAATTCCTTTTTTCTCACTTCCATGCACACCATCACCCTTACAGACATCAGTGTTAACAAATATGCATGCTTCCATAGCCAGGATTGCCAGAATGAAATCTAAGTGGAAAGATATATGAATTATGCCCATGTGAATGTGTGTGTGTGTGGTGTGTTTATGGAATTTTGTAAGTGATGAAGTCAGGATTTTACCATTTACAGAAATGAAACTTTGTTATTCATTTCTCTGCTTTCCCTGTTTCACTTCACAGAAATTCTATCATTTCAGCAGTAGCGATTGGTTCCTCACTGTGCATGCACCGTGATTTACTAAGCATTCCTGTTTGGTGAGCAGTCTCCTCACTTGCAGCTGTTCACCACAAATAGTGTTGCAAAGGAACCTTGTATATCTATTGTTATGGGCCCATGATTTTATTTTTATGGGCTGGAGGCCTAGAAATAGATTTGCTAATCAAAAAGCATAAGGATTTTAAAATTCAGCTGGGCGTGGTGGCGCACTCCTTTAATCCTAGCACTTGGGAGGCAGAGGCAGGTAGATGGATCTTTGTGAGTTCAAGGCCAGCCTGGTCTACAAAGAGAGTTCCAGAACAGCTGGAGCTACAGGGAGACCCTGTCTCAAAAAGACGGAAAAAAAAAAAAAAAGAATTTTAAAATTCAAGAGATATTACAAGATTGCTTTCCTAGGAGGTTATGAAATTCATATTCTATCTGTAAAATGGATGAGGACTTTGTCCTCCTTATTTTCGCTGACTTTAGTTTTTCTCCATTCTCATTATTCATTGTATGGAATGTGTGTGCATGCATGAAATGGCTTGCACGAGGAGGTCAGAGAACAATGTGCGGCTTCTCTCCTCCCACCCTGTGGGTCCCAGGGATCCAACTCAGGTTCTCAGGCTTGGCGACAAGCACCTTTACCCACTAAGCCATCCCACTGCTCCCAACTTTAGTTATTAATGCTCTTTTTCATTTTGCCAATGTGATTTTGGGGGAACCATTTCTCTTTTACTTTATTTTTTTCCTAGCAATTGTAAGGCTGGACAGCCTTTCCAACATTTGATTGTACTTTAAAAAAATTTTTTTTTAATTTATTCTTGTATGTGTATGAATGTACTGTCTGCATGTAGGTATGTGCACCCATGTCATGGAGGTCAGAAGAGGGCATCGGATTTCCCTGAAACTGGAGTTAAAGACGGTTCTCAGCTGCTATGTGGGTGCTGAGGGATTGAACCCAGGTCCTCTGCAAGAACAGTCTGCGCTCTTAATCGTTAGGCCATCTCTCCAGCCCCTTGATTGTACGTTTTCGTGAATTCCCTACTCCTTTATATTGGGTTTTCTCACCAATTTCAAAAGGTTCCGTAAACATGTCGAACTTTTTACTTTAGAGATATCTTTTCGCATACTAATAATTCTCATGATTTATAATAATATTTTCCTTAGTCTATTATATGTCTTTGGACGTCATTATTTTCCACACCCCAAAAAAAAAAAATCCCCTTTAAAGATAATGAAAAGTCTATCTTTTTAAATTTTATTTTATTTATTTATTTATGCATATGAGTGTACTGTCTGCATGTAGGTTTGTGCACTCGTGTCCTGCAATTCTGCGGAGGTCAGAAGAGGGTCTCGGATTCCCCTGGAACTGGAGTTCTCCTGGAATGGGAGTTACAGACAGTTCTTAGCTGCCATGTGGGTGCTGGGGATCAAACCCGGGTCCTCTGCAAGAGCAGACAGTGCTCTAGCTAGGCTATCTCTCCAGCCCAAGTCTATCTTTTTTTACATAGTTCCTGAGAGTACTTGGTTTAAAAAGTTCTCTCCAAACTTTAGATTATACATATAATTTCCTGAGTTTCATTCTAACATTTTTTAAAACTAATCTTTTAGTCTATATGGAATTCTGCATATAGAAGCCTACCCTTTTCTTTAAGTAAGTTTTAAATAATTTGCTGCTTTTGTATTGAGACAAGGTCTCACTATGTAAACAGGCTTCCCTGATCTTGCTATCCTCCTGCCTCAGCCTGCCAAATACTAGGATTACAAGTCTGGATGGGCTACCATGCCTGAGTGAAGGTGTTGTATTTTAATCATTTTTCTTCACCTAAACTGAAATGCCACATTTCATGCCAATTTTCCTGTATTTTCCACAACTGTCTCTTGTGCTGTGCTAATCTAGTTATATATTGATATTAGGGATTATTGTCAATTCAGCAAAATATATGTATGGCACACTTGAGTATCTTCTGTGGCAAACATCTCCCCTCAGCATGGAGATAGTGAACTTGGTAACTAGCTGTTAAAAGCAATTTAACACTCTGGAATCCAGTTGAAGCCTAACTTAAAGTTGCATGACACCTCTGTACCTCAGTTTGCTGATCTTTAAAACTAGATGACAACAGAGAGCTGTCAGAATTAATAAAGCCTTTGGAAATTTTCTTGACATGGTTCAAGCACTGAAAAATTAAATAATCTTTATAATAGGTTTAGCTAATGTTAGACATTTCTTTTTCCATATGAACTTTAAGGTCACTTCATTAATTCATTCCTTCAATCCCCAAATTCTCCCAAAACAGGTCCTGGGACTCTAACTTTAATTAATATACTCATGTTGGTGATACTAAGTCTCATAACCAAGAATTTGTTTTTAATTTATGCCTTCTCTAACATTTTCAGTATGACTCTAGTCTAATTCATATAAGATCTATATTTTATTATTACATTTATTCTTAAGGTTTTTTGGGGGGGTCTTTTTGAGACAGGGTCTCCCCTTTAGTCCCAGCTGGCCTGGAGCTTACTATGTAGACCAGGCCTGCCTTGAACTCCCAGAGATTCACCTGTCTCTGTCTCAGGATTAAAGGCTTGCGCCACCACACCTGGCTATTCTTAATGTTTTAAAAATTGTCTTTCCTGAGAAAGAGATGAAAAGCATGTTTGGCAGAATGCATGAGCTCTGGTAGGGTGGAGGGATGAGGGGACATGGGTCTAGATTTGATAAAATATATATATAAATAAATTAAAAAAATAAAAATAAAAATTGTCTTTCAGGTAGTACATTAAATAATATTACACATATTTGTGGATTATTGTGCCACGCTTCAATACTTGGATACATTGTATTATTTACATCAAGTCAAACATACTTAGCTAGCTCTCCTAACAGTTCATATTTCTTTATGGTGCATTACATTTTTTGAATTACTTTTACCATATGTGGTGGCACACAACTTTAATCCCAGCACTCAGGAGGCAGAGGCAGACAGATCTCTGTGAGTTCAAGGCCAGTCTGGTCTACATAGTAAGTTCTAGGACAGCTGGGACTACAGGGACAGCCTGTCTCAAAAAAATTTTTTTAGTTACTTTTATTATTTTAAATATAATATTTTCCCTCTTTCCACTTCCAGGTGGTTATTGCCAATGAAGAGAATGTCATGCTATCTTGTATATTCGGTATATAATTTTATAAGCCCTTTTATCCTTAGTTAACCCTTATCAAATGTACACCTTCTTTACCAACAGTTACACTTAGCATTCCATTTCCTTTATGATCTTGTCTGAGAGTCTTTAATAATGATGATAGTATATGCATTATTGTCCTAAGAAATGGGAGAAAGGGTGACTGGATGATTCTTTAAGACATTGATTCCTTTACCACCAGTCAAGATTATCTTTGTGGAGCAAAACAAGCCTCATGTTTTCCTTCTTCCCAAATCAGATCATGGCAACATTGAAGGATCCCATCGAAGGATCCCATCTAACCTTCCAGAAGCTAAATAACCACTCCGGAAAAGCATAACACCCTGCTATCCTTTCCCAACCATCTCAAGACTAGTTTGATATATTTAGAGTTACTAGGTTTACATGTTTATGGTTACTAGGGACTAATAAAAACTCTAGGAAGACTTAAAAGCAGAGGTGTTTAACAGTACAGAGATCAAATAATATGCTTCTTAATTTTTCTCTCAGCCAGGAGAGGCTTATGAAGATTTATTTATCTTCTCACCTGATCATTTAACAAGTAATGAAGGGCATAAAGGGTGCTAGCTATTCAAGATGGGGCTTCAAGAAGACCAGCCCCTCTTTTGAAAGATGCTGCCTAAACAAGGAATCAGAGAATAGACATGAAAATATGAATGCTGTGTGATCAGTGTTACAACAATAGCAGGTGTCAAGAATTGCCCAAGAATTGGGTTTTATCCTGCTTGGCAAGCTAACAAGCCAACTTGTGACTCTTTCATGGGTTCTAGAAGACATGAGACTTCTGAATCAAATACAAAAGACTTTATTATTCACAGCAAAAATCACAGAGCTTCATATTTGCTTGTGTGGGCTCTCCATGTGCTCCAGGACCTACAGAGGTCCCATGTGGGCTCGCTGTGGATGTCTGAAAACTCAGTGGGTTGCATTACAAGAGATGAACCTTAAACACGAGGAACTCACTGATTTTGTGGCTGGAAAAGCAAGCCCACTCATAGGCTAGGAAGGGACATTACTTCATTGTTCAATATTGCTGCTGCAAATATTCTGGGGAATGGTTAGGCCCTTGGCTTTTTAACATACCTCATTAGTTTATGCAGGGACACTCAGCAGCTGTAGCCGATTGCCTTTACCAACAAATAGAGTTGCCAGGAGGTTTGAGACCTAAGTTATTTCAGTCAAAGTATCTTGGTTACTTTGTCGGGAACAGGTGGCATTTTTTCTATTGTTTGTTTATGTATTTCACCTATCTTTGGGTTCTATAAATAATGGCTACCTTCAACAGATTTCCTCCAGAAAATAATGCAATGTCAGGGGAAAATAAAAGCCAATACAGTTTGTGCTTCACATAATCTATTAACTAAGAAGGAATCAAGTTGTTTTTTTAAGGTAGGAGTGATTTGGAAAGTCCATACCTCCAGAATAAAAATCAAGTGGTTTTGAGATGTTGATTTTCCCTGATTTTCTAGTACTATGACTCTTCACCAATGACATCATCGCTGCTCTTCCTGATATTCACTTGCTGCTTCTAACTGGGCTTAAAACACCCATGAGGCTTCTGGATATAATGGCACTCAGCAACCAGCAGGATCTATTTTTGTTCTGTTCAAGTGTAACTGATAAATTCAGCTGATTAAATAATAATAATAAACAATCTATACATAATAACAAATATAATACCTACCTTTGTTCTCCTCTTACCATTTTAAACTAAGCAATTTATCTATCACAAGGCTGTAAATTCCCTATGAGTCCCAAATTTTAGTCATCAGATTAGTCTAACCAGGCTCCAACTCTTAACTTGAATTGACAGTTTCAAAGCCAGAATTAATTGTTTACAATAACCCCTGCATAAATAAGCAAAGAGAAATAATAGGGATGGAATTGACATGTGTCACTTTATCACTAATGAAAAGCAACTCATGTTTAATTATTTAAAAGAAATTCTGATTCCCAAGAATTGAAGTAAAAATGAAGGTATCCATCTCCCAGTTCTGTTCTTTAAAAGCAACCATTGGTGAGGATTTGATACACACCTTCCCAGTCTTCTCTATGCAAGGCAAGTGTAAGGGTACTCGTCCAAAAACTATGACTTCTGCTCAGGCCAAAGCTCTGTGATTTCAAACTATGATTGAATTAATTATTCAAGGCAGCTTTTGGTACATTGTGTAGCTATAAGTTAGTCCTCAAGGTATACCAGGAAAGTCCCCACTGCCAATGCTGTTAAAAAGCCCCAAATACCAGCTCACTTTTTCTGGAGTTTCTTTTATATTTATAGAAATATATTTCCTGGAACACAAATCGGTCTTATTCCATTCACTTCATAATCAGTTTTAATTATTTCCGTTAAACTAATAGAAAGGTTTTTCTTGGCTGTTGATTTACCATGTATAAGCTTTAAACACAATCTTTTTAAAAATATTATTTTCATTTTATGTGTATGAGTGTTTTGTCTGCATGTATGCATAAGCAATGCCCCACAGAGGCCAGAAGAGGGTGTCAGATCCCCTGAAATTGAAGCTATAGATGGTTGTTAGCCGCCATGCAGGTGCTGGGAATCAAACCCAGGTCCTCTGGAAACACAAGTGTTCTTAATCGCTGTGCCATCTCTCTAGCCCTTTAAACACAACCTTGAAGCAATACAAAAAAAACCCCTCTTATTTACAGAGTGCTTTACAAGTTCTATAGGTTTTCCTCAATTGTTAGGCATACTCCTTGGAATGACAAAACAAGTATTATTATTTCAACTAATAGGCCATTGCAGCCATGAAGATTAACAAGTGATTTGTCTAAAGTCATGAAGTTAATGACTGAGGAAGAAAATCAGGCCCTGTGACTGTGTGTTAATGTACAGAGTAATTGTCTCAGATGGCTAACATCTTCATAGATGTATTAGTTGCTTGTGTCATCACTCTGACAAAATGTCTGACATTGCCGGGCGTGGTGGCACACGCCTTTAATCCTAGCACTTGGGAGGCAGAGGCAGGTGGATCTTTGAGGGTTCAAGGGCACCCTGGTCTACAGAGCGAGTTCCAGGACAAGCTGGGGCTACAAGGAGATCCTGTCTCGAAAAGACAAAAAAAAAGGGGGGGGCTTGTTTTGCCTCACTGTTTGAAGCTACGGTCCATGGCAGGGGTGGGAGGCAGCTGATATATTCCATTTGCAGTTAGGAAGCAATAATGCTGGGATTCAAACCCGAGTGCTCTGTAAAAGAAGCCAGTGCCCTTAACCACTGAGCCATCTCTCCAGGCACTTACTTATTGTTTTTATTTTATGTGTATGAGTGTATTGTCTGCATGTGTGTAAGTTTACCTGTCTCACACAGTGCCCATGCAAGTCAGGGGAGGGCATCAAATCCCCCAGTACTAGATTTATGAATGGTTGTTAGCC
>VZQC01010202.1:909114-1143601 GCA_009823505.1 Rhizomys pruinosus
AAAAAAAAAAAAAAAAAGAAGAAGAAGAAGAAGTATTTTCTTCTAAATATACACTTGACTATCTATGGCTATATTTGAAGCTGATTTTCCCTAAAAATGAATGTGTCATAAATAAGAAAGCATTAATAATTTATAACTTTTGAGAATCTACACTTCTTTTTCATCAAGAAAGCCTATGTATGATGTGCTGAGCATAGTGGTCCATATTTGTAATCCCAATACTTGGGAGACAGAAGCAGGAAGACCTGAAGTTCAAGACTATCCTGGGCTATGTGAGACTCAGTCTCAGAAAACCCAAAACAAATCTTTGTCTGGAGAAAGCAAGCAGTTTCACTGAATTCATTCATTTCTAGCAAGGGATTAGAATAAGGAGGGCAGATAATAACTGAAACTTCAATAACAAATTTTTAATGAAGTCTTTTAAAAAATTTTATGTGTATGAGTGTATTGCCTACATGTGTGTAAGTGCACCTGTGTTGTGCAATGCCTGCAGAGGTCATAAGAAGGCATCAGATCCCCCGGAACTAGAGTTACAAACGCTTGTTAGCTGACATGTGGGTGCTGGGAATCGAACCTGCGTTCTCTGCAAGAGCAGAGCCTCTTTCAGCCCCCTCTTTAAGGAAGTTTAAACTAAATGGAAAGTAGAAAATTCCAGGGGCTGGAGATATAGCCTAGCTGTTAAGAGCACCGACTGCTCTTGCGGAGGACCCGGGTTCGATCCCCAGCACCCACATGGCAGCTGAGAACCGTCTGTAACTCCAATTCCAGGAGAACTCCAGTTCCAGGGGAATCCGAGACCCTCTTCTGACCTCCGCAGCATTGCACGACACGGGTGCACAAACCTGCATGCAGACAGTACATTCATACACATACAAGAATAAATAAAAATTAAAAAAAGAAAATTCCAGAATAAGCCTTAGCCTCCTATTTGATATCCCTTCAGACAATCTCTCTTAAACCTTTCATTAATGTGGTATATTTCTTATAATTGGTGAATCACTACTTCACTGTTATTAACTGAAATATCTAATTTACATTATAATTCTGTGGGGTTTCCTTGCGTAATACCATATTTCTACCATGTAGCACTATAACAAGATAATGTCACTGCTCCGCCATCCCCACGCTCCTTCCCTCCCACTCCTGCCAACCACTGACATTTTCATTTCCTGTTTTGTGTGTATGTGTGTGTGTTGTGTAGGTATATGTGTTCATGTGTGGGTACATATGTACATGTGTACATGTGGAGGCCAGAGGTCAATGTTGGCTATCTTGCTTAGTTGCTTTCTTAGTTTTTGAAACAGTTGCTCACAGAACCCAGAGCTCACTGGTTGACGAGACCCACTGTCCAGTGCTCTCCAGGGATCCACCTATCTCTGCTCCCGGGTTTACAGACATACACAAGAGTGCTCAGCTTTTATATTGGTGCTGAGCTCAAGTCCTCATGCTTGTGTAGCAAGCACACTTAGTGGCCTGACCAATCTCCCTAACCCCTATCTCCCTATTTTTGAGTTGAACAGCATATCATTGAAATTCAGTATATATTCTTTCAGATTGACTTCTTTCTTAGTAACATGCATTTAAGTTTATTTCATGTCTTAATAGCTCATCATTTTTTAGCACTGGATAATATTATATTGTCTGGATGTACATCACTTTGCTTGGCCAGTTCTCTCACTGAAATGCATGTTGGCTAATTCCAAGTATTATCACTTATTGACAAAGCTATTACAAACATCCATGTATGAATAGTTCTTGTGTGAGAAAAAGTATGTTTTTAACTTCTTTGGAGTGTGATGGCTGGGTCCTATCTCAAGAGTGGGTTTAGTTTTACAAGAAACTACCAAGCTGTCTTCCAAAATCTCTGTTGTTTTACTTTCCCATCAGCAGTGAATAATCCTTCTGAAACCAGAACATATCTTATAATCAATGACACCACTTAATTGCTACTGCCATGTGGCAGTCCCAACGTCATTGTTATTGTCTGTGATGTGAAATTAGGTCACACCAATTCGTGTTGTTCTCACTTCACTTGCATTATACACTCTGTTGTAATAACACATGTTATTCAATTGCTGTTTAATATGTCATCAAAATAGAACACTATGATTCAGAGTTGAAACAAATAGCTATTCGTACAGAATGAGTTAAGAACAAGTCACAGGACACAAATTTGGTATCTGACTAATAAATATTTTATTAGCAGATAAATGATCCTAGTTTCAAGAAAGGAATTCACACAAAAGTAGATAATTATACTTTGTTACTAAAATTATTGATATAAAGAAAAAAATATTGCCTATCATGCACAGACCAACAGTAGCAAGATAAATTGCCAAAGCCCTTATAATAGATGAAAAGACTCTCAACACAGTAAGAACCTGGAGGAAATGAATCATGTTGTGACTGTCATTGAAATGTACATCTGTGTATCAGAAATATCTTCCTAACTGAACAGAATGCTCTTCACTTTCAGCATGATGCAACTGAGGAAAAATGATACAGGGTTTAATCGAGTAGGTAAACCCAGAGAGTTAGGAGTGTGGTTATCTTACCAAGTTACAAACTTACATTGTTGATATTCAAGTCATTTGTCTACAGTTGTAGAGACCTAAAAAAAAAAAAACCTTTAAAAATATTAAGATTAGTGGCTGGAGAAATGGCCTAGCGGTTAAGAGCGCTGACCGCTCTTACACAGGACCCGGGTTCGATCCCCAGCACCCACATGGCGGTCAAGAACCGTCTGAGGCTCCAGTTCCAGGAGAACTCCAGTTCCGGGGGAATCTGACACCCTCTTCTGACCTCCGCGGCATTGCGCGACACGGGTGCACAGACCTACATGCAGACAGTACATTCATACACATATGGAAATAAATAAAATTAATTAAAAAATTAAGATTATGAGTTCAGGTTATAGAAAGCTGTATAGCACCCTCACCTTATACCTATTTATTACAAAAGTTGTTCCATGTTTAAACTGTAAAACAATGTTTAAGAACTTCTTCAAAGGTGCTATTGGTAGTGAACCACAATAAGTGACAGATATGGGTTGATCTGACAGAAGACTGACCAGAAGTCTTCTGGAACTGGCATCTGATAATCTTCTATTGTAATTCTCAGTGATTTAATGGATGCTGTGTTTCTAAGCTACATTATGATTATATCTGAATAAAGAAACTGCCTGACTCTTAGCATTAGTTTTAAAGCCAAGAATGGACCTGAACTGCTCCTGAGCCGGCTTTGCTCATTCTTTATTGAAACAGGATCTCTAGCCTTATCTGAGACTCTTGCCCTTTGATTCCTAGGCCTAGACGATCACACACACAATTGCAGACTTCTCAGTTTTTCTCACTGCTTTCAATGAGATAAGCATGCTGCTTTCAGCATTTTGATATGATAATCATGAGCACACAAATTTACCCATTATCTTGGGTGGAGGGTAAGAGGGATCCTGAGGAATCAAGATCAGGTGCCCAGGTCACAAGAGGAACACTTGGATCAGTGCACTTGTTTACATTATAAGCAGTAACTTCTTGGTTACTAGGTTAGGTAGAAGTCTTTAGTCCAGATGATGTCCTTATTGTGGAAGTCATTCCTATACGTGGACAGCTATAAATGAACAGTTAAATAGTAATCTCACCTAAAAACCTAAAAATATAGTTAACATGCTTACTAATCATGATGGTATGACTAGATCACTACAACTCTCAGTGTTTCAGTCCGCAAACCAGCTGGCCATTTCCAGAAGGAATGTGGGGGCTTATTCTTGTCTAAAAACCTGTCACTGAGAATCTCTGGTAAAAGTACTAGTATAGGAACTTACAGAATGGAAAGAAGAGTTGTGTATGCGCTAGAGAAGTGATGCATTACTGGCATCCACATAGCCCTCATTGTTCTCTGGAAAAATACAGAAGGCACTGAGTTTAAAAAGATTCAGAAAAGTTGGAGAGATAGCCTAGCGGTTAAGAGCACCGACGCTCTTGCAGAGGACCCGGGTTCGATCCCCAGCACCCACATGGCGGCTAAGAACCGTCTGTAACTCCAATTCCAGGAGGAGAACTCCAGTTCCAGGGGAATCTGACACCCTCTTCTGACCTCCGCGGCATTGCACGACACAGGTGCACAGACCTGCATGCAAACAATACATTCATACACATACAAAAATAAATAATAAAAAAAATTAAAAAAAAAAAAGATTCAGAAAAGTTGATTCTAAATAAGGTTTNAAAAAAAAAAAAAAAAAAAAAAAGAAAAGTAAGTTTTTAGGAGAAGTAGAAAAAAAACCCTATGTTTGGAAATTAATCAATATACTTTCAAATAAGTAAAGCAAAGGTGAGGGCTGAAGAGCTAGCTCTTGCAGAAGATCCGGGTTCTAATCCCAACACTCACATGGCAGCTATCAACCATCTATAACTCCAGTTCCAGGGAATATGACACCCTCTTCTGTCCTCTGAGGGCGCTGGAGGACATGGGTACACTTTCACACAGATAGACATAACACTCATAGATATAAAAAAAATTGATTAACTAAAAAAAAAAAGTGAAATCCAGATAGAAATAAGGTGAGTGAAAAGGAAGAAAATTCTATCAGCCTTGTTAGGTTAAGACTAGAAGAAGAAAATCTAAAAGAATCTACAGGTAAAATTTAAGAATTAATAACAAGTACTATATAAACATTATTAGAATCAATAAGAATTGAGGAAATACGTTGGACTCAAAACCAATATACAAATTTATGTTTCTATATATCGGCAAAAGAAGAAAGATATCATTCATCCTCATATCAAAAATGCCAACTAAATAAAAATAACCCTAATAAAAGGTGTTTCAGATCTCTATATGGAACACTGTTTAGTAGAGACATAAAAAGAGGCCTAAACAATTGGATTAGAACAAAATTAGAAATGCGACAAATCGTAATTTCTCTAAAGATTTAGTGCCACTGAAACTGTCCAAGTAAGTGTATGTGAGGGAAAGAGAGAAAAGATAGAGGTTTTATAAGCTGATTCTGAAATTTACTTTGCTATTAGGACTTACCATAAATCTCTATAACTTATTGAAGTACAATCAGTTTCTAAGATGAAATGGAGTACAGATAGTCAACCTCCTGTGTGGGAACAGGATTTGTGATAGAACTGACCTAAGAGAGCAGGAAAGAAGAGGGTATTCAGTGACATGTTAGAACTGTGTACCAGAGAAATGCTCCTAATCTCCAAGTGAACTGCAATTAACAGCAAAGCTAGTTTACTCTCTATCATCATCATTATCACTGCTATTACTACAAATTTACCCTACAAATAGAATTGCTAGCTAGCATCTATTATGAAAAATTACAGCAGTAGTCACAGCCATAAAAATGTTTACAACTTATAATCCCAATGTTGTTCTAGACTTAAAAAAATAAGAAATATCTCTATGACTGTAGCTTAGCAAATGACTTCTTAAACACATTTAAAAAACATTAACCACAGAGGAAAGGATTGACAAATCTGCCTTTGCTACAATTCAAACCCTCTGTGACTCACCCTGAGTGGAAGGATACTCCAGAGAGCAGGAGACCTTTGCAATATCTTGGCATAAATGCAAGTAAAACACAACAGAAATGGACGTTTCTCCTTCTCTAGATTGCTTTTTCATCCTATCAACACTCACTTAAGGAGCTGGGCGTGGTGGCACATGCCTTTAATCCCAGCACTCAGGAGGTAGAAGCAGGCAAGTCTCTGTGAGTTCAAGGCCAGCCTAGTCTACATAGCAAGCTCCAGGCCTGCTGGGACTAAAGGGAGACCCTTTAAAAGACCAAAAAAAAAAAAAAAAACTTGTGGGACCTTAGATCCCCTCTCTAGCCCTTTAAACACAACTTTGAAGCAATACAAAAAAAACCCCTCTTATTTACAGAGTGCTTTACAAGTTCTATAGGTTTTCCTCAATTGTTAGGCATACTCCTTGGAATGACAAAACAAGTATTATTATTTCAACTAATAGGCCATTGCAGCCATGAAGATTAACAAGTGATTTGTCTAAAGTCATGAAGTTAATGACTGAGGAAGAAAATCAGGCCTGTGACTGTGTGTTAATGTACAGAGTAATTGTCTCAGATGGCTAACATCTTCATAGATGTATTAGTTGCTTGTGTCATCACTCTGACAAAATGTCTGACATTGCCGGGCTGTGGATTGGTGGCACACGCCTTTAATCTAGCACTGTGGCGGGCGAGGAGGGGATCTTTGCAGGGTCAGGGCACCTGGTTACAGAGCGAGTTCCAGGACAAGCTGGGGCTACAAGGAGGAATCCTTCTCGAAGGAAAAGACAAAAAAAAGCGGGGGGCTTGTTTTGCCTCACTGTTTGAAGCTACGGTCCATGGCAGGGGTGGGAGGCAGCTGATATATTCCATTTGCAGTTCAGGAAGCAATAATGACTGGGATTCGAACAACACGAGGCTCTGTAAAAGAAGCCAGTTGCCCTTTATACCCATGAGCCATCCTCAGGCACTACTTATTGTTTTTATTTTATGTGTCATGAGTGTATTGTCTGCATGTGGTTAAGTTTACGTCTCACACGTGCCCATGCAAGTAGGGGAGGGCATCAAATCCCCCTAGTACTACTGTTATGAATGGTTGTTAGCCGCCATGTGGTTCGGGAATTTGAACCAGGTCCTCTGCAAGGACCATCAGTGGCTCTTAATGCTAAGCCGATCTATTCTCTCAGCCCTTATTTTTTTTATTTTTGTGGTATACAGTTGTTATATGTGCTTGCTATATAAGTGCACCAAGGTCCATGCCAGTGCGACCGTGGCCATAAGAATGCATCAGCTCCCCTGGAACTGGATGCGTTACTGGATGGTGTTCAGCCCACCATGTGGGACCCTGGATTTAAAACCTGCAGTCCATCTGAAGAGAAGCCGTGCTCCTTTAAACCACTGAGCCGTATCTCTCCAGCCCTCTTCCCTTTTTACATAGTTCAGGACTCCAGAACATGAAATGGTGCTACCCACATTTAGTGTGAGTCTTCCTGTCTCAAACCTAACCTAGAAACCCTCACAGATATACCCAGAGTTTTGTCTCCATGGTGATACTGCAGTAAATCCTGTCAAGCTGACAGTTGGCATCAACCAATGATGACAGGTGCAGAGCATTGTCCTGAGAACTTATTCAGAATTTACAGCGACATAATTATTGTCTTTAAGAGTATTTCGAGCCGGGCCGTGCGCGCGGCCCCTGCACGCCTTAATCCATAGGCACTTTGGGTAGGCAGAGGCCGGTGGATCTTTGTGGTTCAAGGCCCAGCCTGGTCTACATATGTGAGTTCCAGGACAGCTGGGCTACAGGGAGACCCTTTTGTCTCGAAAACGACCACAAAAAAAAAATAAAAACAGAAGACGAAGAAGTATTTTCATTCTAAAATACACTTTGACATCTATGGCTATATTTGAACAGCTTTGATTTTCCCTAAAAATGAATGTGTCATAAATAAGAAAGCATTAATAATTTATAACTTTTGAGAATCTACACTTCTTTTTCATCAAGAAAGCCTATGTGAGTCTGAGAAGTGTCAATACCCATGAGGGACGAAGCTGGCAGACATACTGGGTATTGACTCAGTTCAGAACCCACGGGATCGTAGGTTTTAACCGCCGAGCCTAGACCGTATCCACCCACATGGCGCTAGAACCTTCTGAATACCAGGAGCTAGCCGGGAATGAACTTCTACTCGCGTTACAGGAAGTGCACAAAGCAGAATAAATAAAAAAAAAAAATCAAACATAACCGTAATGTAACTAACAAGTCTACAAAAAAGAAAACCCAAAACAAATCTTTGTCTGGAGAAAGCAAGCAGTTTCACTGAATTCATTCATTTCTAGCAAGGGATTAGAATAAGGAGGGCAGATAATAACTGAAACTTCAATAACAATTAATTTAACGAAGCTCGTTAAAAAATTTTATGTGTATGAGTGTATTGCCCATGTGTGTAAGGGCACCTGTGTGTGCAATGCCGGCAGAGGTCATGAATAAGGTCAGATGTGCCCCCGGAACTAGAGTTCAAAACGCTGTGGTAGCTTGACAGGTGGGTGCTGGGCGAACGGTCTCCTGCCAGAGCAGAGCCCTTCAGCTCCCTCTTTAAGGAAGTTTAAACTAAATGGAAAGGAGAAATCAAGGGGCTGAGATATAGACGCTAGTGTTAAGACACGATGCTTTTTCTTGCGCAGGACCGCTGTCTCGATGTTCCTAGCACCCAGTGGCAGCTGAGAACCGTCTGTAACTGCCCAATTCCAGAGAATCCAGTTCAGGGGGAATCTGAGCACCCTCTTCGACCTCCGCAGCATTGCACGACACGGGGGAACAAACCTGCATGCCAGGACAGTTCACCGTACAGGCATACACAGAATAAAGAAGAAATAATAAAAAAAGAAATTCCAGAATAACGCTTACGCCTCCTATTTGATATCCCTTCAGACAATCTCTCTTAAACCTTTCATTAATGTGGTATATTTCTTATAATTGGTGAATCACTACTTCACTGTTATTAACTGAAATATCTAATTTACATTATAATTCTGTGGGGTTTCCTTGACGTAATACCATAATTTTACCATGTAGCACTATAAAAGAATAATGTCACTGCTCGACATTACCAGCTCCTTCCACTCCACTCCTGCAAACCACTGACATTTTCATTTACTTTTGTTGTTGTGTGTGTTTAGTATAGCGTGATCATTGTATGTGTGGTACCATATTAATGTGTAATGGTGTGGAGGCCAGAGGTCAATGTGGCTATCTTGCTTAGTTGCTTTCTTAGTTTTTGAAACAGTTGCTCACAGAACCCAGAGCTCCAACTGGTTGACGAGTGACCCACTGTCCAGTTGCTCTCCAGGGATCCACCTATCTCCTGCTCCCGGGTTTACAGACATACACAAGAGTGCTCAGCTTCTTCATATTGGTGCTCGAGCTCAAGTCCTTCATGCTTGTGTAGCAAGCACACTTAGTGGCCTGACCAATCTCCCTAACCCCTATCTCCCTATTTTTGAGTTGAACAGCATATCATTGAAATTCAGTATATATTCTTTCAGATTGACTTCTTTCTTAGTAACATGCATTTAAGTTTATTTCATGTCTTATAGCTCATCATTTTTTAGCACTGGATAATATTATATTGTCTGGATGTACATCACTTTGCTTGGCCAGTTCTCTCACTGAAATGCATGTTGGCTAATTCCAAGTATTATCACTTATTGACAAAGCTATTACAAACATCCATGTATGAATAGTTCTTGTGTGAGAAAAAGTATGTTTTTAACTTCTTTGGAGTGTGATGGCTGGGTCCTATCTCAAGAGTGGGTTTAGTTTTACAAGAAACTACCAAGCTGTCTTCCAAAACTCTCTGTTGTTTTATTTTCCCATCAGCAGTGAATAATCCTTCTGAAACCAGAACTTATCTTATAATCAATGACACCACTTAATTGCTACTGCCATGTGGCAGTCCCAACGTCATTGTTATTGTCTGTGATGTGAAATTAGGTCACACCAATTCGTGTTGTTCTCACTTCACTTGCATTATACACTCTGTTGTAATAACACATGTTATTCAATTGCTGTTTAATATGTCATCAAAATAGAACACTATGATTCAGAGTTGAAACAAATAGCTATTCGTACAGAATGAGTTAAGAACAAGTCACAGGACACAAATTTGGTATCTGACTATAAATATTTTATTAGCAATATTAAAATATCCAGTTTCAGAGAAAGGAACTTCACACAAAAGTAAGATAAATTATACTTTGTTACTAAAATTATTTGATATAAAAGAAAAAAAATATTGCCTATATGCACAGACCACCAGTAGCACCAGATAAATTGCCAAAGCCCCCTTATAATAGATGAAAAGACTCTCAACACAGTAAGAACCTGGAGGAAATGAATCATGTTGTGACTGTCATTGAAATGTACATCTGTGTATCAGAAATATCTTGCTAACTGAACAGAATGCTCTTCACTTTCAGCATGATGCAACTGAGGAAAAATGATACAGGGTTTAATCGAGTAGGTAAACCCAGAGAGTTAGGAGTGTGGTTATCTTACCAAGTTACAAACTTACATTATTGATATTCAAGTCATTTGTCTACAGTTGTAGAGAGCCTAAAAAAAAAAAAAAAACTTTAAAATATTAAGATTGAGTGGCTGGAGAATGGCCCTAGCGGTTAAGTGAGCGCTGACTCGCTCTTACGACCGGACCCGGTTTCGATCCCCAGCACCCCACATGGCGGTCAAAGCAAACCGGTCTGAGGCTTCCAGTTCCAGGAGAAACTCCAGTTCCGGGGAATCTGGACACCCACTTTCTCTGGCCCCCGCGGCATTGCGCGACACGGGTGCACAGACCTACATGCAGACAGTCATTTCATACACATATGGAATTAAATAAAATTAATTAAAAAATTAAGATTATGAGTTCAGGTTATAGAAAGCTGTATAGCACCCTCACCTTATAACTACTTACAAAAGTTGTTCATGTTTAAACCGTAAAACAATGTTTAAGAACTTCTTCAAAGGTGCTATTGGTAGTGAACCACAATAAGTGACAGATATGGGTTGATCTGACAGAAGACTGACCAGAAGTCTTCTGGAACTGGCATCTGATAATCTTCTATTGTAATTCTCAGTGATTTAATGGATGCTGTGTTTCTAAGCTAAATTATGACTC
Source organism: Rhizomys pruinosus (assembly GCA_009823505.1). Classification (NCBI taxonomy): domain Eukaryota; kingdom Metazoa; phylum Chordata; class Mammalia; order Rodentia; family Spalacidae; genus Rhizomys; species Rhizomys pruinosus. Next base: position 919,810 of record VZQC01010202.1, read on the forward strand.
ATTGACTAAAGAAAACTGCCTGACTCTTTAGCATTAGTTTTAAGGCCAAGAATGGACCTGAACTGCTCCTGAGCCGGCTTTGCTCATTCTTTATTGAAACAGGATCTCTAGCCTTATCTGAGACTCTTGCCCTTTGATTCCTAGGCCTAGACGATCACACACACAATTGCAGACTTCTCAGTTTTTCTCACTGCTTTCAATGAGATAAGCATGCTGCTTTCAGCATTTTGATATGATAATCATGAGCACACAAATTTACCCATTATCTTGGGTGGAGGGTAAGAGGGATCCTGAGGAATCAAGATCAGGTGGCCCAGGTCACAAGAGGCACACTTGGCTCAGTGCACTTGTTTACATTATAACGCAGTAACTTCTTGGTTACTAGGTTAGGTAGAAGTCTTTAGTCCAGATGATGTCCTTATTGTGGAAGTCATTCCTATACGTGGACAGCTATAAAAATTGAACATTTTTTTAAATTAGTAAATCTCAACCTAAAAACATACAAATATAGTTAACATGCTTACTAATCATGATGGTATGACTAGATCACTACAACTCTCAGTGTTTCAGTCCGCAAACCAGCTGGCCATTTCCAGAAGGAATGTGGGGGCTTATTCTTGTCTAAAAACCTGTCACTGAGAATCTCTGGTAAAAGTATGTATAGGAACTTCAGAATGGAAAGAAGAGGTGTGTATGCGCTAGAGACGTGATGCATTACTGGCATTCCACATAGCCCTCTTGTCTCTGGAAAATACAGAATGCACTGAGTTTTAAAACAGCTTCAGAAAAGTTGGAGAGATAGCTAGCGGTTAAGAGGCACCGACTGCTCTGCAGAGACCCGGGTTCGATCCCCAGCACCCAAGGCGGCTTAAGAACGTCTGTAACTCCAATTCCAGGAGGAGAACTCCGTTCAGGGGATCTGACACCCTCTTCTGACCTCCGCGTCATTGCACGACACAGGTGCACAGACTGCATGCCACAATTCATTCATATACATACAAAAATAACTAATAAAAAACAAATAAAAAACAAAAAAGCTTTCAGTAAAAGTTGATTTCTAAAATCAGGTTCGAGCCGGCCGCTCTTGCATGCCCTGGGTTCGATCCCCGCACCCCCATGCCGGCCGAGAACCGTCCTGCAACTCCAATTCCAGGAGAATTCCGTCCCAGGGGCATCCGACACCCTCTTCTGACCTCTGCGGCATTGCACGACATGGGTGCCCAGCCTTGCTGCAGCCCGTACATTCATTACCCCTCCCGAAATACATCACACATTACAGAAAACCACGAGCCTCTCGTCACTATATTTATTATGTATTGCCCTTTTATATCGTACCAATCCTGTTATTGATTAATCTTATGTCACGTTGCACTAACTTACACGCGCTCTCTCCCCTAGAATACTACTTTCTTCTTTTAATTTTTTCATTTCTGTATTTCGTCTGGTCGCCTGGCTTGTCTGCATGCCCGTCTGTGCACCCGTGCCGGTTGCCCTTGCCGCGGCGGTCAGAACGGGGTGTCGGATCCCCTGGAACTGGCGTTCTCCTGGACTTGCGTTTCCGCTGCTTGGCCGCCTGTGGGTGCTGGGATGCGCCCGGTCCTCTGTACGAGCGGCTCGGCGCTCTTAACCGCTAAGCCATCTATCCCGCCCCCAAGCTTAAACTTTCTTACGTGCTTCCAACGCCTCTGTCGCGCTCATATTTGTGCTTTGGGTCAGAATCTTCGGGATACAGGTCAGTCATCGTCAGGAAAAACATTTACTCACCAGTAATCTATATTTACCTCTACAATATTTCGAACAAACAACAAGAAAAAAACTGCAACATACCTGTATACAGCATTATTTCCCTCCCCTGACCACATTGCTCGGGCAAACACACCCGCGCAAATGTAGCAATACGTGCCGCATCTGCTTTCCTCCCGCTGCCTCTTGTCCCCTCTCCCCTCCCGCCTCCCCCTTCTTTCCCCGGTCGCCTGGGCCCTGGCCCCCCCTCTCCCTCTGTTGGGCCCCCCCGCCCGTCTCCCCCCCTTCCCGTTCTTGCCCTCCTTCGGTTCTCCTGTGCTTCCCCCTTCCCCTCTTGTTCCCCCGTCCGTTTTTCGGGCGTTGTGGTGGCCCTCGTCCGTTCCTCCTCGCCCTTGGGCCGGCCGAGCCGGCCGCTCTTTTGTGCGTCCCGGCCCGCCGGTTCCCGGCGTGCGTCCCGGGGGCCCCGTGGGGCTCGGGGCGCCCCTTGTCTCCCCCCCCCCCCCCCCCCCCCCCCCCCCCCGCCCCGTCCGTTTTTCGGCGCCGTCGCCCCACCTCCCTCTGTTGGCCCCTTCCTCCCTCTCCTTTCCTCCTCCCCCCGCCCCTGTGCGGCTGCCGCGGCCGCTCTTGCCCCGCTCCGGTTCTCCTCCCCCCCTCCCGGCCGCTCTTCCCCCCCTCTCTCCTCCCGTTTTCCCGGGGCCCTCCCCCCTTTCTGTCCTCTGCGGGCCCTGGCGGCCCTGGGTCCCCCTTTTCCCCCCGCTCGCCTCCCCCTCCCGCTCTCCCCCCCCCTTCCTCCCTCCCCCCCCCCCCGTGCCCTCCCCCCCCCCCCCGGACAACAGTACTACTAGCTGCTGCTCCGCCACCCCCCCCCCTTTTGCCGCCGCCGCCGCCGCCCCTCTCCCCGCCTTCTCCCCGTCCCATTTCCGCCTTACTCCCCTCCGTCCTATTACCACATCTTAGACTCACATCCGCATGCGGAAATATGTTGGACTCCCAACCCCTCTCCAAATTTCTGTTTCTATCTTGGCCAACAGAAGCCGCATATTCATTCCTCCTCATCTCAACTATAGGCCAACTTCACATGACTTAAACCTAACTTCCAGTACTTGTATATTCTCGGTATTTTTCCCACGAGTTTTACCTTTCTATGTCATGCCACCCCAACACCCCCTGTGTTTCTCGACACGCACCGTATCCATACCTTCCCCCAATAATGATTGGGCCTTCATCTACCACTTTGCGCACCCCCCAGATACACGCTCCATTTAGAAATGCAGCTTCCGACGTGCGTAATTTTCCTGTCAAAAATTTAGTACCCTTGGCCACACTGTAGCAAGTGCAGTGATGAGGGCAACGTACGACGATAATTATCTGATGAGGGTTGTGATATATGTCTGACTGTGTCACGCATAATGCTATTACTTTGCCGCTCGGTGAGCCAACGGTTCATCCTGATATACCGGAATCTCTATAACTTATTGAAGTACAATCAGTTTCTAAGATGAAATGGAGTACAGATAGTCAACCTCCTGTGTGGGAACAGGATTTGTGATAGAACTGACCTAAGAGAGCAGGAAAGAATGCGTGTATGCCCACGCACGATGATTAGAGAACTGTGTACAGATCGACTTCTCTGCGACGTCTAATCTACGAGTGAACTGCACACTGCGGTAACCGCAATCCGACTTTGCTGAACTCTCGCTATCATGTCTCGTAGACCGACTCTGCTTCATTATAGCTCACATATTACAGACCACACACCACGCATTTGTAGAGCATTCTAGTATGAAACCATTATTCAGCAGTAGTCACTAGCGGACAAAAATGTTTCATTAATGAGCTTCAACTTAGTGAACTACTGCCTGCTCATTATTGTGTCGTTTATCGTTAGTATCGTTCTCGACTTAAAAATAAAAAAACTTGCCAAACTATCTCTTTCGTGCGATACTTTCTCTTCCTTATTGCGACTCGCTTTTACGCCCTGGTCCTCCCCCAAATGCATTATCTCTTCCTCTCTTTCTTAAATTAAACACATTTAAAAAAACTTCCTATCTACTTGTACACCCCAACCACTTTGTTATGGATAAGCTTTTTCACTCAAAGGCATATTGACAAATCTGCCTTTGCTACAATTCAAACCCTCTGTGACTCACCCTGAGTGGAAGGATACTCCAGAGAGCAGGAGACCTTTGCAATATCTTGGCATAAATGCAAGTAAAACACAACAGAAATGGACGTTTCTCCTTCTCTAGATGCTTTTCATCATATCAACCAATCAATTAAGGAGCTGGGCGTGGTGTTGGGCAACATGCCTTTAATCCCAGCACTCGGAGGTAGAAGCAGGAAAGTCGCTGTGAGTCAAGGCCAGCCTGGTCTACATGCAAGCTCCAGGCCTGCTTGGGACTAAAGGGCGACCCTTTTTTTAAAACGACCAAAAAAAAAAAAAAAAAAAANCAAACCCCCCACCACCAACAACAACAACAAAAAAAGTGTTACCACAAAGACAGGCATGGTGGTACATGCCTTTCTTCTAGCACTTTGGGAGGCAGAGGCAGGTGGATCTCGTAGTTTCAAGCCCAGCCTTGTCTACAGAGTGAGCTCCAGGCCAGCTGGGATTAAAGGGAGACCCTGTCTCAAAAGACCAAAAAAAAGAAAAAAAAAAAAGTGTTAACACTACTGACTAAAATGATGGTGTGCCAACTAGGACTATAAGTCAGGGCTAGAAAACACGGGCCCCTAGAGGCCTTGCAGGTGAGGTAACTGAGTGTACACTTGTTATTAGGCACTATGACCATCATAGGTAATACATGATGCCCTGAAGAGATACAGGGTTTTTATTTACACAGTATATCTGGTGGCTCAATTAGTGCCTCAGCTTACTAATTAGCAACATAAGTATCATCGACCTTGGTGATAAAAGATGTATGCTTAACTGTCAAAAAATGTTATTGCTGAAATATAGGTAGAATTTTGCTTCAGTATAATGTAGTTATGAACTAGTAGATATGAACATCATCAAATTAGAATCATAGAAGATACTGAAGCCCTGAAGCAGAGAGTTAACAAGTATACAATTAGAACCATCTTGGCTCCTGCAAACTCATACTAAAATAGCTACTATGCCTAAAACCTGCCCTTCACCTACAGTAAACTCTGACCCTTTAGTGTCTTTGGGGTCATTCACAAAGAAGTGTTCAAGAACACTATTGTTAACAGTGATTTTTTTTGAGAGCCAGGCGTGGTGGCGCATGCCTTTAATCCTAGCAATAGGGAGGTACTGAGGACGGGATCTTTGTGATGTCAAGGCCAGCCTGGTCTACAGAGTGGTTCCAGGACAGCTGGGGCTACAGGGAGACCCTGTCTCGAAGACCAAAAAAAAAAAAAAAAAAAGTGATTTTTGCAAACCCCCCACCACCACAACAACAACAACAAAAAGTGTTAACCACAAAGCAGGCATGGTGGGACATGCCTTAATCCTTCTGCACTTTGTGAGGCAGAGGCAGGTGGATCTCGTAGTTTCAAGCCCAGCCTGTCTACGAGTGAGCTCCAGGCCAGCTGGGATTAAAAGGAGACCCTGTTCTCAAAAGACCAAAAAAAAAGCAAAAAAAAAAAACCTGTGTTAACACTACTGACTAAAATGATGGTGTGCCAACTAGGACTATAAGTCAGGGCTAGAAAACACGGGCCCCTAGAGGCCTTGCAGGTGAGGTAACTGAGTGTACACTTGTTATTAGGCACTATGACCATCATAGGTAATACATGATGCCCTGAAGAGATACAGGGTTTTTATTTACACAGTATATCTGGTGGCTCAATTAGTGCCTCAGCTTACTAATTAGCAATACATACGATCATCGACCTTGGTGCATAAAAGATGCTATGCTTAAACTGTCAAAAAATGTTATGCTGAACATATAGGTAGAATTTTGCTTCAGTATAATGTAGTTATGAACTAGTAGATATGAACATCATCAAATTATACATCATAGAAATACTGAAAGCCCTGAAGCCAGAGAGTTAACACAAGTAACATATTAGTAACCATTCCTTGGCTCCTTTGCAAACTCATATAAAATAGCCTATGCCTAAAACCTGCCCTCACCTACCGTAAAACTCTGACCCTTTAGTGTCGTTTGGGGTCATTCACCAAAGGCAAGTGTTCAAGACCACACTATTGTAACAGTGATGTTTTTTTGAGAGCCAGGCGTCACCCCCCTTTACTCCAACCACCAGGTGGCGCATGCCTTTAATCCTAGCACAATAGGGAGGTAGGCTGTAGGATTCGGATCTTTGTGATTCAAGGCCAGCCTGGTTCTACAGAGTGACGTTCCAGGACAGCTGGGGTACTAGGGAGGACCTCGTCTCGAACAGCGACCAAAAAAAAAAAAAAAAAAAGTGATTTTTGAAAAAAAAAAAAAAAAAAAAGTGATTTTTTTTGAAAGCAAACAGCATCATTCATTAAGGGTCTGTGTTTGCAGTTTGAGTGTCTGTAGCATATAGGAATAAATTGAAACATATCTCAGATAACTTTGCGTCTATTGGGAAACTATTGATTTTCATGTCATGGCTTTTCCTTAGGATGCATTTTTCCCCCGGAAGCTCTCATGCTTGTTTTACTAACTCTTTTTCAGGGAAAATTTCATGGGAATCCAATGCACATAGCTGTGGTCATCTCAAATTGTTTAAGGGAAGAGAGGAGGATACTGGCTGCAGCCAACATGCCTGTCCAGGTAATATTTGCTGATCCTGCTATCTCCTTGAGTTCAGTTTTCCACAATAAAATAACCAGCATTTTCTACCCATGTTAGTGGTGCCACAGTCTTTTAGTCACTTGTATTTAAGGTCTTGGACTCATCTTTGGAAGTTTCTTGTTCCTCTTCCATATGAGGATAATTACCAAGTCTTCCAGACTATTTTGTTGTTGTTGTTGTTGTTGTTATGGTCTTATGTAGCCCAAACAGGCCTCAAACTCACAACATAGCTGAGGCTGGTCTTGAACTCATGATCTGCCAGTCCCTCTTCCATAGTGCTGGGATTATAGATGTGGGCTACCATGTTGGAATGCTCTATATTCTTTTGTTTTTTAAAGATTTATTTTCATTTTAGTTTATGTGTCTATATATGTGTTCGTGTGAGTATATGCCACCTATGGACATGTACCCAAAGAGACCAGAAAAGGGAATAAGATTCACTGAAACTGGACTTACAGGTGGTCATGAACTGCCCAACATGAGTGCTGGGCACCAAACTCAGGTCCCCTAGAAGAACAGCAAGCACTCAACCACTCAGGCATCTTTTTAGGCCCTAGATTCTTATTCTTATATTTATTTATTTATTTATTTATTTATTTTTCTTCTTTTCAAGACAGGGTCTCCCTGTAGCCCCAGCTGTCCTGGAACTCACTCTGTAGACCAGGCTGGCCTTGAACCCACAAAGATCCGCCTGCCTGTGCCTCCCAAGTGCTAGGACTAAAGGCGTGCGCCACCATGCCCGGCCCTCTTATTTTTATTTATTTGTTTTTATTATTATTATTACTTTCATCTTTTTGAGACAGGATCTCTCTGTAGTCCCAGCTGTCCTGGAACTCACTATGTAGACTAGGTTGGCCTTGAAACCAAAGCCTGCCTTTGGCTCCCAAGTGCTGGGATTAAAGGTATATGCCACTATACCAGGCTAGATTCCTTTTTTTAATATTTTATTTCATATCTTTATTTTATGTGTATGGCTGTAATGGCTGCATGTATGTAGGCACACCCATGTGGTGCAATGCATTTGGTGGTCAGAAGAGAGTGTCAGATTCCCTGGAACTGGAGTTACGGGTAGCTTGTTAGCTACCATGTGAATCCTGGGAATCCTCTGCAAGAGCAGTCAGTGCACTTAACTGCTGAGCCATCTCTCCAGCCCCAGCCTCTAGATTCTTATCTATATTCACCTTTCCGTTTCCATGGCTACATTCTGGTCCAAGGTCTCACAATATTAATCTATGAATACAGTAAACACGTTTTAGCTGAATTCCTAATTACCATTGGACTCTGCTTTCCCCAGCCCCTTTATCTTCACAGACGAATCAACTCTGAGCTATATTGCTCTACAGACAGGAATTTTGACTCACAGAAGTGCCATAAACACTGGTTGCTTGGCTGTTTTTTTTTTAATTTTATTTATTTATTTATGTGTATGAATGTACTGTCTGCATGTAGGTTTGTGCACCAGTGTCGTGCAATGCCGTGGAGGTCAGAAGAGGGTGTCGGATTCCCCTGGAACTGAAGTTCTCCTGGAATTGGAGTTACAGACAGTTCTCAGCCGCCATGTGGGTGCTGGGGATCGAACCCGGGTCCTCTGCAAGAGCAGTCAGTGCTCTTAACCGCTAGGCCATCTCTCCAGCCTGATTGGCTGTTTTTAGATTGTATTTTATCCTATTATTCTGAAAGTATTAAGAGACCCTAGCAAAGATTAGGAATCAACAAAATCTTTAAGGAATCCTTTTGCAGTTAATCCTTCAAAAATGAGTGTATAAAATAATCAGTTTTCCAAAAGACACCCCCCATAACTAATGAATCATACAATTTAGTTTCTGAAGATATAACAAAAGTATTTTTAACTATTAAAAATTCTCAGGCTTAGTTATCAGTAGATTAAAGATATTTCTGAAACACCATGAAGTTTTAACAATTAGTGTTCTTTTATGATAAAGTATGGTATTGTTTTCATTTAAAAACTCTAGTTTCTAAAGTACAAGACTATTTTTGTGTTTGTTGCACCTCTAACCATTGTTCTCTGTGTGTGTGTGTGTGTGTGTGTTGTACATACGCTGTTTTCTTCAGATGTCAAATATTAGTGACATTGAAACATAACACACCACACACATCAAAGTAACTATAAAAATAATGCTAATATCATGCTACCAAAAACGGAGGACTTTAAAAAAAAAATGTCAACTACAGACTGTCTTACTGGCAAGTGCAGCTACCCTATGGCTGCCACTGCTTTTGCCATCCTTCAAATACATGAGACACAGCTTTTCAACTTCCAATATTGACTGAAGACTCATGTCTCTCCAAGAATCCTCCAAATCTTCAGTGCCAGATGGGGACTGCTGAGACATCCAGCTTGTGGACTGAGCTACTACTGGGGTTTCAGTCTCTTCAGAGTATAGACTGCCATTGTTGGACTGCCCAGGCTGTATCACGGAGGCCAGTACAGGAAGATCAAGACAGGATGCCGTGCTTACTGGACCTCATTTGGTGACCATGGGCAGGGAAAACCCCAGTGTGGAGCACAAGGGCAGAACTGATGGTGGTTTGGGCTTGCCAAAGAGGAGACTTCAAACATGTCATCTTTCAGCCTAATAAATAAAGAAAAAAAATCAGATGCTAAAACCTATGATAATATGTGGCATGCATATATGCATATTTTGGAGTGATGCATATTGGAAAGAATAACAACAACAACAACAATGACTGGGTCAAAAAACTGACTGAAACGGTGAACTTCTGCTTGAAACAGTAAACTTCTGAATTGAGAATTTTGAGAGAGACTGAGAAAAAGATGAAAAACATGTTTAGCAGAATGCATGAGCTCTGGTGGGGTGGGGGGGCAAGAAAGGGGGCACAGGTCTAGATCAGATTGGAAATTTTGTATGAAATGCACAGAGCTTCAGTAAAATTGGCTTTGGAAAAAAAAAACAAAAAAGAAAATAAAAAAAGAAAAAAATTAAAATGTCAACTAGGAAGACAAATAATGGAGATGGGTATGATAGCAAGGGAATTTTTTTTATAAAGGCTTTACTAACCTGAAGAATGTGGCATAAAGAGTACTTCATCAAGAGTCGAGAGCTTGGGTTTTCCTTGAGGTGCCGTCACTGATCTGCTGTGGGTTGTCATCAGCCTTTCTAACCCCTGTTCAACTGTATGGTGAAGGGGCTGTTTATATGTCTCACCCTCATCTCTAGAGAGCTATAGAACTTTGTACTTAAAGATCATACTCAGAGTCAGATTAGTATAATAGCCAAGATATGATGCTTGGAGAAGCTGCTTGGTAATTCTACTTAGACTAGCACTTTTTCATTTCCTTTAGTAAGCTCCCTTTGTTCTAACTTAAAAATCAATCACATCCCAAGGCTGGAGAGATGGCTAGTGGTTAAGAGCACTGACTGCTCTTGCAGAGGACCCGGGTTTGAATCCCAGCACCCACATGGTGGCTAAGAACTGTCTTGGGCCGGGCGTGGTGGTGCATGCCTTTAATCCCAGTACTCAGTAGGCAGAGGCAGGCGGATCTCTGTGAGTTCAAGGCCAGCCTGGTCTACATAGCAAGCTCCAGGCCAGCTGGGACTAAAGGAAGACCCTGTCTCAAAAGACCAAAAAAAAAAAAAAATCACATCCCAGCAGGCTCAACATCAGTTGTTAATTTAAGTCCAACTTAATGTGACTCTGTTAATTTTAAATTGCATTAATTTAAAAAGTAATATGGATTTACTATAGGATATTATGAAATTATTTTTAAAAATCTTAAAATTAGGGCCTGGGGAAGTAGTTCAGCAATTAGAAGTGCTTGCAGAGGACTGGAGTTCAGTTCCCGGTACTGCATCTGGTTGCTCACAATTGCCTGTAACTCCAGCCCCAGGGGATCTGACGCCCTCTTCTGGCCTCTGCTGGCACCTGCACACATATGGCAGACACACATACATATAAATAAAAATAAATATTTTTCTATCATATAATTTTTATTTCACTATTCAAAGTTAACATACATTATGTATGTGTTCTAGTCACATCTAATTATTTGCATGTCTGTACATATGTTCATATACTTTAATAAGAAATATATACCTACATGTATATAGATATAAATTATATATAGTGTTTTATAGTCTTCTCAGTTGCTTAGATTGTAAAATTGTCTATATCATGCCATTAAGTATTTTCTACATAACCTTTTTCAGTTCTGGGGATGGAATCCATAGCCTTGTGTATATTTACACTGAGCAATATGCCTAAATTTTGCAGCATAACTTTTAAAGGCTGTAGAATACTCTATGTTATAAACCTCTGCTCTAAGTATGTATATCCTTTATAATAATTATAAATATATTTTATCAACAACAGTAAACTTCAAGACATTCTTTTTCCAGGGACCTCTGGAGAAATCCTTACAAAGTTCTTCAGTTTCAGAAAGACAGAGGAATGTGGAGCACAAAGTGGCTGCCATTAAAAACAGTGTACAGGTGAGTAGTCTTATGTAAAGATCTCTAAAGGCCATTTGCTCCCATGCCATGCTGCAAGCCCAGAGTCAGTGCACATGGAAATCACAGGACAGTTTGTTAAGAAGTATTTTCTTCTTTTTTTAATTTTTATTTTTGAGACAGGGTCTCCCTTTAGTCCCAGCTGGCCTGGAGCTCACTCTGTAGACCAGGCTGGCCTTGAACTCACAGAGATCCGCCTGCCTCTGCCTCCCAAGTTCTAGGATTAAAGGCGTGCACCACCATGCCAGGCACAAGAAGTATTTCTTACACGCTATGTTTAGGAGAAGATTCTAAGAGGGTTTTTAACTCCAATTTGTTTCTCTCATGAAGAGCTATTAGATTACCTATGTTTTCTCCAATGAGTTTGGTAACATGTTTCTTTTTTTTAAATTTATTATTGTTATTAAACTATTTCCACACATCATTTCTCAGTTGAATTTAGAGTCACTTCCCTTTCCATGCTCCCACCCCACCTGAGTGTCTGCACTCTACCATACATGTCTCGCATCTTTTTCTGAGTCTTTCCAGAATTTTTTTTTCAAAGCAGAGGCTTATTGTTTTTTCGAGAACTTCCACTATTTCAGTCTTTTTTATCCTGTTCTTTTGTTGTTGTTGTTCTCTCCAACTTACATAAATATATACAGATGTCCTCGTTAGTATAGTGGTGAAAAAAAAATATATACAGATGTACAAACATATATCATCTGAGTTGGAGGATTTTCCTTCTTTTTTTTTTTTTTTGCTTAAAAGATGTCATGTTTTCTTAAGGAAGTGTTGAAGGCTCCTCACTGGCAAGCCCAAACAACTATCAATCCTGCCCCTGCTCCACACTGGGGTCCTCCCTTCCAGCAAGCGCTCTCTGTCCTGATCCCCTGCACTGGCTCTCCATGACAGCCAGGTAGTCCAACAAAGGCAGCCCACATTCTGAAGAGGCTGAAATCCCCGCAGCCACTCAGTCCACAAGCTGGTATCTCAGTAGTCCCATCTGGCATTGAATTTGGAGGATTCTTTTTTTTTTTTTTTTTGGTCTTCATTTTTTTTTTTTTTTTTTTTTTAGTCCCAGATGGCCTGGAACTCACTCTGTAGACCAGGCTGGCCTTGAACTCACAAAGATCCGCCTGCCTCTGCCTCCCAAGTGCTAGGATTAAAGGCGTGCGCCACCATGCCTGGCTGAGAAAATATTTTAAGTGGGACTAATTATTCACTATGTTGTACATAAAACAGAACACCAGTTTCCCTTTCTGAAACCTAGTATAGTATCCATTTCCTTGTCTTGTATGAAAATAACAATTCTTCCTCCAAATTAAATCAGTTATAGATAAACCACCTCATACATTGTCTGAATTGTAGGCAGAGTTTAAATGAATGTACTTCTAAGCATTTGCCTTGATTTCTATTTTAATGATCTTCCATAGCAAGTAAAACAAGCAGACAGGGCTCTGCTTAACTGCTACAAAAGATTTTTAAAGTGGACCCAAGTCAAATGATTTGGCATGTTATGTTAAATCAAGGGCTCTACTGATTCTTCAAGTATGTCAAAGTAGAGGGCTGTTACTATATTGTTTTAAGAATACACAAGTAGATTAATCAACTACTCAGCTGCATCTTGTTGGCAGCGGGGCAGTGCTGGGGCCCAAATCCGGGACCTTGCACATGATAAGCAAGTTCTCTACCATTGAGCTCCATCCTCAAGTCCTCAGCTTCTTGGTTAATTCCTGAGCAGTGTGGTACAGCCAATGTGGTCACAACTTCCGTTCTCCGTTCCTCGGGTCTGTAGATCCTCCCAGCTTCTGAGAGTGTTAGTTGCTAAGGGTCTCTCTGGAGCTGCTTCTCCAGGGAGCAGTGGGCTGCCCTCCTAGAATGAGTAACTTACATGGCTTGAGAAGAGAAGCCAGACCCCTGCCCTCAATTAAGCTTGACTCTGTGCTACAGATCATGCTCCTGAGTTCCTTATGGGATCAGCACATGTCGCCCAGCTGCCCCTACCCTACCTCTCATTTGCAAGTCCTTCTCCTGAGAACACTCCCTCACTAAATTTCTGTATCCTGTCCCTAGCTCAGGCTCTGATCCAGGATGTCAGACCTGGCCTGGAGGCAGATCAAATGGTTATTTATGTACTTTGCCACTTAAGCCACAACCTCCATCTCTCTGTAGAACATTCTGAAATATGCTGTTCCCATAAGGATTTTCTGGCCATGATGAGAGCTGTTCCAGATTATTAGTGCTTTTTTACATTTTGCAATCACTACTGACAATATCTCAAGTTTTTTATTATTTCATTGCTAATTTTTTGGTCACAGTTTTCATTCTTTACCTTTTCATTTAGAAGATTCTACAAGACACTGGCTTCTTTTAGCTTTTAATCTTGAGATCAAAACAATATATCCATGTTTTAAAATATTTTATTTTGCCGCATTTTTTCTGGTATGTGAGTTCCCTGTCCTTTTGTAACCCATAGTCTTCATTTTTCTGAAATTTAACATTAAAGTGTAATGTTGAAATAGAGTCAAAAGAGGGGAAACTGTGACGCTACATTAGATCGAGGTGGACTTTGAGTTTTGGCTATAGTATCTATCACCATGTGGCTGTGAGCTTCCATTTCCTAAAAAAAAAAAAAATAGAAATAATCTCTGTCATGTTGTTGAGAAGAAAGTGCATATAAGCTTTAAGCATGAAGAAGGTTGCTCAGAATACTGTAAGTATTATTATGAAGTAGATAGCATATTATATAGTTAACAGCTACTACCTTTTTTGTAAGATATATAAATGCTAAGGGCATGCATGAGGTAGCAAATATGGAAGAGAAGAGTAATCATAACTAATCTGATGATACATATGCTTGATACCAGGTACTGCTGTAAGCAGTACAGCCTGTGTGACCTGACAAGAACTTCATGAAGTATATAGTTCCCTCCCCCCTCCCTGCTTCCTTCCTTTTCACTTTATAAACAGAATGGCTGAAGCATAGACAGCTGCTCAAGTCTGTAAACTTAATAAGCCATGGAATTGGAGCACAAATACAGACTAACCCAAAAGTTGATATTTTTCTTAGCCAGAATTAAGCTAACAAAATAGAGATGGTGAAGAAAGAGAAAGAAGGGTGCTTCCATACAGAAGACCTGTTGGAAAAAAAAAAAACAGTAGAAATTGCAGCTGAGAAAGAGAAGTGATCTGAAATACAGGATGCAGTAGGTCTGGTTTGGGGGTCAGAGCTGGGCTTCCACTGTTACTTTGGACACATAACTCACATTGTACTGTTAAATCTCTGTTTCTTTGTATGAAAAAGCAAGGCTAGATAATTCGTGAGTAGCAAGAGGGCTAAATGAAATAATATGTGAAAAGCTGTTAACCCAGATCTTGAAATTGATTAACTGCTGTGACTGAACAGGAAACACTACTAGGTTTAGAGAGGGGAAAATGTCAATCTCAAAGACAGAAATAAAAAAAATAAGCATATTTTGGGAAGGAGAAAGAAAAAATAGTTAGGATAGTCATAAACTATATGTCTCCAACTATTATACATTAATACAGAATTAAACAAAAGCACCCAGAAGAGGACAGAGGGCCATTTTTCTCCATTAAAATTGAGTAGCATCACTTGTAACTAACTGAGAAACAAGAAGGAAGACAACTAAAAATTTTTCTAACAACGAAACAAGGTTGGAAGAGGAAGTTCAACCTGGTTCTTCCAGAGGAATGAAACTTTCATATGAATTAGCTTTTCAGAAGTGTAGGCTTGCACTAGTCCTTGAATGCTGTTGGAGACAAGAATCAGCAGTGTATTATTTAGAATATTTCTGGTGTTTCTTTGGTATGCTTAAACATTGCAACAGACTTTGATATGTCTTTCTGAGTATACTTTCTTTTGTATAAAGATGACAGAACAAGACACCAAATACTTAGAAGATCTACAAGATGAATTTGACTACAGGTATAAAATAATTCAAACAATGGGTAAGTTATTATTTTGTCTGTAACTCTACATAGGGACATAAAGGCAGTATAACTACTAAGGTTTCTTCTTCACCCACAAGAGCTAAGTTGAGAAGCCAATTTGATCTACTTCCTTATGTGAGCCCCACAACAATTTTGCTATTGATGGGAGAATTAGGCAAGGAATATTTCTGTGTTTTTGCTTCTCCTTCTGTCTGCATGTAAGTAATACACACAGGTGTATTTACCAACTAATTCAAAGCAAATTACAAATTACATGAGAAACTATATGTATTGCAACTTATATATCCCCCATATAAGAACATTCTAATGAGTCAAGATATCAGCGCTGTGGTCATCAGCACATGCCTATAATCCCAGCACTCAGGAGGCTGCAGCAGGAGGATGGAAAGTTGGAGGCCAACCTGAACACAGCAAGAGACTTTCTCAAAAGGTTTTTAAAAGTCACAGCTAGGGGGGTGGAGAGATGGCTCAGCCGTTAAGAGCACCAACTGCTCTTGCAGAGGACCCGGATTTGATCCCCAGCACCCACATGCGGCTAAGAACCATCTTTAACTCCAGTTCCAGGAGAATCCGACGCCCTCTTCTGACCTCTGCAGCACTGCACGATACAGGTGCACCAACCTACATGCAGACAGTACACTCATACACATAAAAAATAATAAATTAAAAAAAATTTAAAAATAGCACAGCTAGCCAGGCATTGTGGCACACCCTTTTAATCCTAACACTCGGGAGACAGAGGCAGGTGGATTCTGTGAGTTCAAGGCCAGCCTGGTCTACATAGTGAGTTCCAGGCCAACTGGGGCTTCAAAGAGACCCTGTCTCAAAAAGATGAAAAAAAATCAAAACTAATGAAAGTGAAAATAATTACCTAATACAATCAGAGAATTATTAATATTAGATGATTTTTATAGATTTCTGGAATTATAAAGTATAAATATGCTAAAAAATGAAGCTAGGTATAGTGATACACCCCTGAAATCCCAACACTTGAGAAGTGGGATTAGCAAATTCAAGGCCAGCCTGGGCTATGTGAGACCCTGTCTCAAAAAAAATTTTTTTAACTTAAAAATAACTAAAAATGATCATTTTATCACTTAAATCGACAAACGTTTACTCCACACAGTCATAAGTGTAATGAAAGCAAGGGAAGCCAATGATAGGGAAGTGGAAGGCATTGGCAGCTGAAGTTTCAGTTGCTGAAGTAGTAGAGGCAAGATTCTGCCACATCTAGGAAACGGAGCATTTGTGAGTTGTCACAGCCAGGACTGGCAGCCTGAAGACTGATGTTATTTTGCAGAGAAATTTGCCACAGTATTTTTCTTAAGTATCATTTTTATAATTATACAAATTTGATCAATATCAACATTATTTGCTGTGTCAGTAGGTTTAATGTCCAAACTAAGTAGCATGTTATTTATTTTGCATTTTCCCATCTAAGGAGCTAAATCACTTTCTACTTTGTCTTAGATATTTTCCATTCTTTCCTATGACTAGTTTTTTTGGGTTTTGGGTGTTTTTTTTTTATATTTTTGAGACAGTGTCTCTCTGCAGCTCTGGCTGTCCTGGAATTCACTCTGTAGACCAGGCTGGCCTTGAACTCACAGAGATCCACCTGCCTCTGCCTCCCAAGTGCTAGGATTAAAGGCATGCATCACCACGCCCGGCACCTAGGACTAGTTTTATTGTGAGGCTAGCTCATTTTGCAAGGAAAGGGGGAAAGTAAAATTTTTAGATTTATTAGTTCTTTTAGTTCATAAAACTAACTCTACAAGCGGTTACTCATAACCTCTGACAAAGCAGAGATGGAGAGACAGCAGAATGAGTCAAATACGATGAGCACGGGCACGAAGCAAGCCAGGTCCTTCCTTTCTTAGAGCAGTCAATCTCATTCTAGGTGCAGATACAACCAGTACATGAATTGCAAAAACGTTTTGTCTGCCTTATCCACTACCAAAAAAAATGTACACTAAGTGAAGTTCCATCTTCCCTCAAGGCTTTTTATTAATATTTTATTTATTTATTTACTTACTTATTTTTGGTGTTTTTGAGACAGGGTCTCAATGTAGCCCCAACTGTTCTGGAACTCACTATGTAGACCAGGCTGGACTTGAATTCAGAGATCCACCTGCCTCTGCCTCCCAAGTGCTGAATTACAGGCATGTGCCAGCATGCCCGGCTCTTATTTTATGTGTATGAGTGCATCGCCTACATGTAGGTGAGTGCGCTTGTACCATGCAGTAAGGCTGAGGTCAGAAGAGGGCTTCAGATTCCCCTGGAACTGGAGTTAAGGATGGTTTTTAGCCACTATATGAGTGCTAGGAATTGAACCCGGGTCCTCTGCAAGAGCAGTCAGTGTTCTCAACCACTGAGCTGTCTCTCCAGTCCCTGCCCTTGAAGTTTGTAAGATAAAAAGTCCTTTTCAGCATGTTTGGCTAGAATTCTTCATGGCAGAATGGTTACATTCTTGGACTGAATGTCCAAGCTCAACCCCAAGAGCCTCATTTTGTCTCTTACAGCCTGGGCTCTTCTTTCTGTCCATGGCTGGTTTGGAGGTGAAGTGAGGCCAAATTCACTTTCACAAATAAAAAACCTTTGTCCCAGAGATTATTCCAAATCTGATCTCTTTCCCTTTGCAGATCAGAGTGACAAGAACAATGTTCTGATGAGCCAGGAAATTTTAACGCTGCAAGAAATGCTTAATAGCTTGGACTTCAAGAGAAAGGTTAGTGAAAAGTTATAATATGGCCACTTGCCTACTTCTTTTCCTAAACCTCAGCCCACTGAGAAGAGTCAAGCCCTCAGATTTTATCAGTTCTATTTATGGTGAATGAGAGAACACAGTGTTTCTAGCAGTACCTCACTGTTCCCCTGGTTCTCCATGTGAGCTTATACAGCCAAACCTCTGTAGGCCTTACTTATCTTACGTGATAAACGTACTGTAGGTATCATTCATTTCAAGGTGGAAATTGTACTTAATTTTTATTTTTCACTGTTTCAGACATAGCTGTTTAATATTCTGAGCTGGGTTTCACCACACATTTTTAATTAAAGTTACCTAATGACTTAAAACTTTATTGGAAAAATGGGTGTTTTGTGTTCTATTCTGAGAAATGACATTGCATTAACCATTTTCCTAGATTTCACTGTATTTTATTGGCAACTGTACATATTTTTTTTTGCTCAATGAAACATTTTTTAAGAGAGGAAGTATATTTCAATTTCTACCTGTCTTTGAAAGTAATGCAGTGGCTATACAGCCAGTAACTGTTGAATCAGTAGTTAATTTCTAAAAGTTCAACTCCATTATTTTTGCTAATAAACATATGAATACAAACAAGTATAAATTTTACCTTAAATGAATTATAAACTTAAACAGGTATATATCATATTATTAGCATGTAGTTAATCCAAGATAAAACTTAAGGAGTTTATGAATAATAAATCTATGTGATACATTTTATATGATCCATCTTATTTTTCAAATTTTTTAGCATTCTTTATTGAATTTTTGCAATTTTCATACAATATGATTTGATGGTATTTAGATACCCTCCCCTTATTGCCCCTGCCTAATTTAATGTACTCTATTATATAATTCCTATAGAATCTAATATGTGGTCTGAAAGGTCCTTCATTGTGGGTCCATCCACTGCAGCCCAATTTACCAATCAAGAGTCCAATCCTTAAAAGAGCCTGTTTCTCCCCTTCCCAGAAGACATGGGTTGCCAAAATTTCCTTCAGTTCGGTTGAGGTTTCTTACCCGCTTCCCCGTGTCTATGCTAGGATTTTGTCTGGTTTGAGCTTGCATGGAGCTTGTGTATGCTGTCACCATTGCTGTGACCGGCCAGCTGTCTAGAAAACTGTATTTCCTTGTGGTCATCCACCATCTGTGGCTCTTACAGTATTCCCTCTTGTCCCTCCAAAATGACCCCTGAGTCTTGTGAGGCAGAGGTTTGATCTAAGTGTCCTACAGAGGGATGTGTACTCTGCAGCTTCTCTTTCTCTGTACCTTGAACAGTAAAATTAATTAATTAATTAGTTAATTAATTAAATTAAAGAAGTAACTCTAAAAATAATTTAGCCCATCCACCCAATGGCATAGGTGAAAAAATAAGTTATAACAAGGCTAAATGTTTTATCCACATTTATGTAGATACGACAAAGTCTGGACAGAAACTCCTATCTTCTAATCTACCAGACTTCAAAAATTATGCCTTGTCAAGCCCAAATAAAGTCTGAAGAAAAGGAACACAAAGGCCTCAATTTTAATCAGTATATTTACAAACAGATGAATGATCACATTTATAAAAAAATAAATAGCAGTCATAAACAACTTTTTTGGGAGGGGTCTTTTTGAGACAGGGTCTCTCTGTAGCCCTTGCTGGCCTGGAACTCACTATGTGTAGGCCACGCTTGCCTTGAACTCACAGAGATCTGCCTGCCTCTGCCTCCTGAATGTTGGGATTAAAGGCATGTGCCACTGGCATAAACAACTTTTAATACATATTTAAGATTCAGTTTTAGTACAGAAGTTCCTGTTC
This sequence comes from Rhizomys pruinosus, assembly GCA_009823505.1. NCBI lineage: Eukaryota > Metazoa > Chordata > Mammalia > Rodentia > Spalacidae > Rhizomys > Rhizomys pruinosus. The sequence continues at coordinate 939,292 of VZQC01010202.1, forward strand.
AACATATTTACACTGAAATATATTATGAGAATGGAAGTTGTGATCATCTTTCCTCCTAACATGATCCAGTTATGATGACTGAATTGTTTGAAAAAGCAAAGCTATGGCAAATAGAAAGAAGTACTTGATAACATATCTGGCCAAGCTAGGCATGGTGGTACACGCCTTTAGTCCCAGTACTTGGGAGGCACAGGCAGGCAGACCTCTGTGAGTTCAAGGCCAGCCTGGTTTGTGTAGTGAGTTCCAGGCCAGCTGGGACTAAAGGGGGACCCTGTCTCAAAAAGACCAAAAAAAAGGATATTTGGTCAAATTTTTAATCAAGGCTTTATCTCTCAGGTCAAATTATTTTATTCATAGACCTATGAGCACCCCAGGTTGTTTCTTATGAAAATCTCTTCAGCTGACATCTCTATTTTTAGGAAGCTCTCAGTAAGATGACACAGATAGTGAATGAGACGGACTTACTAATGAACAGCATGCTGATAGAAGAGCTGCAGGACTGGAAGCGGAGGCAGCAGATCGCCTGCATTGGAGGTCCACTCCACAATGGCCTGGACCAGCTTCAAAACTGGTAAAGTGCATCAACTTGAGTTTCTAGTAAAAACCACAGGAAGTACAAGCCTCAGTGCCGCTCACCCAGAGAATGCAGGTGTACACTCAGCTGAGAACTCTACAGTTGAACACAAAAATGGACCTGCTAAGGATTCTTAAGTCTCACTCCTTCTGGAAGGAAAAGGAAGCATTTATAGAATGTGTGAGGATTGCTTCATACACGCACAAGATATTTATCTTAAAAGACTCATATTTTCATTCTTTTGGGAAGTAGAGGGAGAGAATGCAGTCTGAGTAGTATTAAAAAAATACTCATATTTGTAAAACCAGTACATTAAGTGTATAATAAATATTAACGTCAAAATTTTAAATATAGATAACTTTTTAAATGTGTCTTAAGATATCTGTACTTTTCTATTTTTCAACATTCAGATTTACTTTGTTGAGGTTGTTTGGTCAAGGATACAGAAAAAGTTTAAGAGCTCTATTATATACCATGATGACTGAACAATATATTTGAAAATTACTAAGTAGATTTAAGTGTTCTTACAAAGAAATGAGACAATGCATATTTCTCGGTTTTGATTTGGCCAGCCCACAATGTATAAATATACCAAAGCACCATATTATATACTATAAAAATATATATTATAAATATGTGCAACATTTATTTGTCAGTTCAAAAATAAATTAAGCCAGGCATGGTGACACACGCTGTCTCAATACTACAGAGGCAGAAGCAGGAGAGCCACAGAAACTTCAAACCAGCCTGATCTACACTGTGAGTTTCAGGCTAGCCAGGACTACCCAGCAAGATCTTACATTAGCAAAACAACTAAAGTGACATTAAAAAATCTCAAATGAGAGGGCTGGAGAGATGGCTCAGTGGTTAAGAGAATCATCTGCTCTTGCAGATGACCCAAGTTTGGTTCCCAGCACCTATACGGTGGCTAACAACCATCTGTAACTCCAGTTCTGAGAAATCCAGTGCCTTCTTCTGAAACCATTGGGCACTGCATGACACAGGTGTCCTTATACATATGCAGGCAATATACTCATACACATAAAAAATAGCAATATTTTTTAAAAGCTCAAATGGTCAACACAGTAAGGCATTCCTTACCTATATATGCAGGCATGCAATTAAATATAGATACTATCCTTTGTATTACAAGTTTAAAAATGTTGGTAAGGGTTTCTGCTTCATAAATACAAAATAAAACTATCCACCTGAAAGAACAATTGAAAAATATAAGGAGAAACAAAATGTTCAGTTAAGGCTAGGTGTGATGGTACACATCTTTGATCCCAGCACTTAGGAGTCAGAGGCAGGTGGATTGTTGTGAGATTGAGGCCAGCCTGGTCTACATCGAAAGCTCTAGGCCAGCTCAGGCTGCAGGAAGACCCTGTCTCAAAAAGACCAAAAAAAAAAAAATGTTCAATTAAAATTCAAACTTGAGAGCTGAGCATGGTGGCATACAGCTTTAATCTCAGCACTTGGGAAGCAAAGTCAGATCTCTGTGAGATTGAAGCCAGCCTGGTCTACATAGTGAGTTCCAGGCCAGCTGGGGCTACAGGAAGACCCTTTCTCAAAAAAAATGCAAAATTTATTTCTCAGAGATCATGCAATAAAATGGAAATATTTCATACTTCTGCTTGGCTAGGCCTACTTCTCAAGAGAAGGAAGGTGTTGGGCTCATTCTAAAACATGCTGACTTTTTTGGGAAGAGAAACTTTGATTCTCTGAACTCAGAGTTACTCTGCTATGAAAATAAGATAAGTAGAAAGGGATTAATAAATAATTTAAAGTAATGGTGCTCATACCCAAACCTAGCAGAGACTAATAAGCTCTTTCCAGTATTTCACTGTATAATATTTGAGAAAGAAGTTCCTGTTAGGGGTAGCTGAGGTATTTTGCCTCCTCCAGTCAAAGACCCCTTCCTTGTCCATTTCAGCTTGTCTTATTCTCGGTAATTTTCTGACCTAACCCTCACCTCCGTTACTGAGGCGAGATCACCACATAATGAGCAGAGTTCTCAGACATCAGAAATATGCATTTTTAAATACTGTGTGTCTTTTCCCAGATTCATTGATTGATAATTTTCTACTAATACTTAGGAATTGTAAATATATATATGGTGGGAGAGGACAGTGGATTTTATACATAATATTCCTTATGTAATATATTTTATAGTTTAAGTTGTTCTTTCTTTGCATTTTAGTGACTTCCATATTCTTAGTATATACGCTAACAGGCTTTAAAGGCCAATTAAAAGGGATTTGTTTCCAGATATTGACAATGTTTCATAAATAATGCGTTTAACTAAAATCACAAATTTGAAAACATTTAACATGACCCATATTCAAGAAGTATATTAGGAAACTAACAATAAAGAATCTCACTAACATTAAGTAGAATTGAGTGATTCATTCAATTTAATAATTGCTTAATCATTTATTGTTTATAAAATATGATCAGTTGTTAAAATAGCTTGATCACTAGGTGGAACTCACTCTGTAGACCAGGCTGGCCTTGAACTCACAAAGATCCACCTGCCTCTGCCTCCCAAGAGCTGGGATTAAAGGTGTGCTTATCATTTGCTTTTTAATAGTTTTACTTTACTGGCGGAAAGTCTTTTCCAACTCAGACGGCAACTGGAGAAATTAGAAGAACAGTCTACCAAAATGACCTACGAGGGCGATCCCATCCCCGTACAAAGAACACAACTGCTAGAGAGAGTCACCTTCTTGATCTACAACCTTTTCAAGAAGTAAGTGAATTGTTATGAATGCAGTGTTTCCTCAGCTCCCAGAATTGTCGGTGTCTATCCTCCGGGAGTTTGGAGTATCTAGATAAAGAAGCAGCTGGGAATATTGAGCCTCAGGAAGAAGTGAATAGAGCCCCCAGAAGGTTCTAGAACCCATATTTCCACTCTACTTCTAACCAACACTTCTCCCAGCAGCTGACTCAGTTTTCCATGAGCTAAGGTACCCACGTCACCCACCTACTGCTCAGTTTTCACATGTTAAGAGAAGAGCGCAAGGATTTCTTCTTAAGTGTACATCTAGGAAATGAAGGGTGTGGAACATTTTGTGGTTATAAGTTCACTGAAGAAAAAATTTTAACATGTACCAGAAGTCCCAATATTTGTTTTTTTTTTAAGGCATAAAATTAACACCCCCTCATCTTCTTGAGACAGGGTCTCCCTGCTCCCTGTAACCCCAGCCAGCCTGGAATTCACTATGTGGACCAGGCTGGCCTTGAACTTCCAGAGATCCATTTGCATCTGCCTCCTGAGTTCTGGGATTAAAGGCTTGTACCACCATGCCAGGATCTCTCTCCCTTTTTTTACATGATAAACATGGACCTTTAGTAATGAGTCCCTTACAGAAATTAAGAATTTCTATTGTTTGTTAGGGATGATCTTCAAGCATTTTTGCTGTTTTGTAGTAATGATTTATGAGAAGCTGCTGGGAAGATTGGAGTTTAATGGGGTCTCAGCATCTCCTGTGTGTAGAGAATTTAGACTTGATGGGAAGATAGCAGCCTGTGTCTCTGTGGTTTGCCCTGTCGATATTTCCAGTGTTTTCAAATTACATGCTTTATTTCTTTTTCATCTAGCTCATTTGTGGTTGAGCGACAGCCATGCATGCCAACGCACCCTCAGAGGCCGATGGTACTTAAAACTCTCATTCAGTTCACTGTAAAACTGAGGTAGGCAGACCACATTGGGTTGTTTCAAGTCTATGGAGCTACAGCCACTGCGAATTAAGGCGCCTTACATTCAGCTATTCCTTATAGAGTTCCTACCTGCTGGGAGCCCAGAACTGAACTTTGGCAAATCCCTGCAGAAATGTTATGATGAGAGCCTGCTTGTCAAGAGCACGACAACATGGGATATTAACGAGGACATGAGGGATATTAGCATGAAAGGATGCAGTCATAATATCAGGCACTATGGGATTAATTGCTGAAAAGGTTAATGTGTGAGAAGACTGGAGAGATGGAAAAGGGGAGAGCTGCAGGAGAGAGAGTGCACAGAAATAATGGCTTCTGAGTCTGTGTCTTGGAAGCATGGAGCAGGAGGAAGCACCATAGACAGATGGGAGACAGACTGTGGAAGGTTTCGGATAGCCAGGAGAGGCAGTGCACGTTCCTCCCCTGCGGTTACCCAGTAACCGGCTTATTGGATTTTCCATGAAAACTCTCAGCACCTCAGTTTCCACCCTATCCTTGCCGTGTACCTGATTTAGAGATGTGGTTTGTGCGTCATTTTTCTCTCTCCTTTCACTGTGTATCTCTGATCCTTCCCATCACCACGAACAACCAAAACTTGTTTCCCCTGGTAACACTTAACTCAATGAGTTTCAGTTCTTACTTTCAAAGATTTTTATAGTGACTTAAACTCTAAAACCAAAGCTGTACATTCCCGATCACTAGATCACTGAGATTGCAGCCTAGCAAATCAAGATGTGACGGGTGCTATGCTAGAGAGTGATTAGGGTTCTAGGACAGGATCCTGGGTCACCTAGTAGCACTGGAACCCCCGTTTTAGGAGGCTGACACTGTCTTCTGTGCTAATGAGGCACCTTGGGACTCCATTTTTTTTTTAAAGAGAAGACACTCATCTTCTATTTTCATTTCAAAACCCCTAATCAAACCTCTCAATTTCTTTGTGTAAATTTTGCCCCAATATAAAAGAACAAAAAGTAAAAAGCGATGGCCAGGTTTCTTTTTAAAATTTCACTCTTCTCAAAAGTTGTTCATGCCTCATATCCTCCCTTCCGCTGAACCCAGATAATAAAAGAGACAGGATGGAGAGGGGCTTGCCATCCTGTTTTACTGCAGACACCCATCACATGACGCAGTGAGCTGATGGGTTAGCTTCATGAGAAAGGGCACGACGGGCAGACTGCTTAGCCAGACATTCAGAGTGAAAGACCACCCTGAACAGGCAGCACTTCTCACCTACTTGAAGTGATGCCTGGGGCACAGCTCCCTGGTTTCTGGTATGCATGCCCTGTCCTCCTCTTCGACCTGGCTGCTTGGTCCTTACCTTCTTTCCCTGAACCCCACTCCCCACTCCCTGGCTTACTATGCAACGTTTCCCTCTAAAACTCCTTTCTGCCATAGCATTGTTCTCTCCTGCCTCAAAGGGAAGATGACAAGGTGACACAAGAGACTCCTGGATCAGTCATCGGTATTTACAATGAATCAGATCCTTTCTGAAGCAGGGTAATGAGGAAAATGGAAAGGAAAAATGTCTGGTCATATATCATGTGGTCACACACCTCCTTCACCACCTACTTTATACAAACTCCAAGTCTTAGAGGCAACCTCATGCTTTTCATACGACATTTGATGACTCTTTGTGGCATTCATACAGTTTTGTTTGGGCTGTCTAATAGCTATCATTTTATTTCTCTAATGCTAATGAGTTATCTCCATATTTCTATATTCCATCTGCTGAGATTGAAGACTTCTTTCTTTTATTCAAAACCATGCCCACCTTTCTCCCTTCACCAATATTCGCTACGTGAGTTCTCGGATATCTGAGTCTATACTAGGTATATATGAGCAGCTCAGTATATATTGAGTGAGTACATAAGACTTGGGATAACCCCTCTCCTATTTTAGAATACTGTCCCCTCCATCTGCCTCTTTTTTCCCTAGTTAAATAAATGGAAAGCACAAGAAGAAACATTGCTCTTCTGGATTTTTTTTTAGGGGGGAGGGGTAAATAGATAAGCAACACTTAAAAAATTTGCGTCTTTAAATCTCAAGATGTAAGAAAGCTACCATCTGTAGAGGGTTTTAAGGCAAAAGGAATGTGCCCAATTTAAGCACTAAGTCAACCTTCCTTTAAGAATAGGACAACTAGCTGGGTGTGGTGGTGCACACCTTTGGTCCCAGCACTGGGAGGTGGAGGCAGGTGGATCTCTGTTAAAAAAAAGACGGGGGCTGGGGCAGGAGGAGACTTGGGGTAATTGCATTATAAAATGAATGAGTAAAGCCAGGCGTGGTGGCGCACGCCTTTAATCCTAGCACTTGGGAGGCAGAGACAAGCAGATCTTTGTGAGTTCAAGGCCAGCCTGGTCTACAGAGTGAGTTCCAGGACAGCTGGGGCTACAGGGAGACCCTGTCTAGAAAAGATAAAAAAAAAAATAAATGAATGAGTGAATGAGTGAATGAGTGAACATACGTGTAGCTGCATGATACCCGCAGACAGGCACATCACAGGACATCTCAAGGATTTAGGGAAAGACAGCAAAAGAAGAGGAGAGTGGCTGGCCCCAGAAGGAATTCCTACATGAACCTTAATCATTTGAAGTTAGATCTTTTTCAGTTATGAACATTTTTGCTGGTTTGGAAATATATTGATGTTTGAGAATACAAATGTATTTGAATTGGGATTTTCTATATTCATTTCAAAAGCCTGGTATGATAACCATAAACATCAAAATATTTACCTTTATTAAGTTTATCAATTTTTTTCTAATATGAAAACAAATTGGACTCATGTTAATCAATGTACAAGGAATCTTTCCATATCTATACACCCAGACTTCAGACAAAGCATAGTTTTGTAATGGGTCAATGTTCTTTTGTATTTTTGTTGTTGTTGTTGTTGCTACTGCTGTTCTTTTTGAGACAAGGTCTCCCTGTAGCCTCAGCTGACCTGGAACTCACTATATAGACCAGGCTGGCTTCTATTTCACATGGTGGCACACTCCTTTAATCCCAGTACAGAGTATGCCACCATGCCAAGCATGGGTCAATGTGTTGTCTAGTATATATCAACTGAAAGAATATGCAAGCACTGCGAATGTTTATCAATAGTGATATGAAATGACTGATATCAACATTAGGCATAAGGCCAACAAGTGAAGAATTGTACTTTTTTTTTTTGGTCTTTTTGAGTTAGGGTCTCCCTGTAGCCCCAGCTGTCCTGGAACTCACTCTGTAGACCAGGCTGGCCTTGAACTCACAAAGATCTGCCTGCCTCTGCCTCCCAAGTGCTAGGATTAAAGGTGTGTGCCCCCATGCCTGGCAGAATTGAACTTTTTTAAAGTGCAGGTAATGGCTGGGCATAGTGGCTCACGCCTTTAATCCCAGCACTCGGGAGGCAGAAGCAGGCAGATCTCTGTGAGTTCAAGGCCAGCCTGATCTACAGAGCAAGCTCCAGGCCAACTGGGACTAAAGGGAGACCCTGTCTCAAAAATACCAAAAAAAAATTTTTTTAAGTGCAGATAATGTAGTTAATTTATATGTATATTTTATAAATGCTTTAAATATAAAAAAGATGTTTTACTACTTCTAAATTTTTATTTTTGATTCTTTATTAATGACCTATCCAGACTACTAATAAAACTGCCAGAACTGAACTACCAGGTGAAAGTTAAAGCATCAATTGACAAGTAAGTTTTCCAATTTCATTTAAAAATGTGACTCTGTGAAATTTTTTTAAATTCTTATACAATAACTGAACTTTTAAATTTATTTATCTAAATATATATCACTATACTTCAAATATTTGATTTCAAGTTCTGACATTTAACTGAACTTTAACTAAACCTTAAAATTTTACTATAGACTTACATGCAGTTCTATATACTACCTTTTGGAGTAATATTGAAAAGTTTTACCAGATCCATTAAATGACTCATTTTAAAGAATCTTCTTGGTTTTACAGGAATGTTTCAACTCTAAGGTAAGATATATACTTTGCAGAAATTTTTCTATTCTTATAAATGTATATTTGCTTGAAACATTGTAAAAAGCTAAGATTTCTTGTAGCTATAGAAGATTTGTTCTTTGTGGAACTCATGTCAAAGCCATGTCCATTGAGGAATCTTCCAATGGGAGCCTCTCAGTGGAATTTAGGCATTTGGTAAGTATAGGAAATAAAGTTACATTGGCTTTTCTCCTCCTAAATCCTTTCTGATAGTCTTTATAATTCAGTATATTTTGTGGACTGTTTTTTATATGAGTTTAAAGATCATAGCAAGAAATAAAGACTGCTACCATTGAAAAATTAAAACAGCATAAAGGACATGAAGAACTCAAACAGTAGGCTATCAACAATAGCAATGTAGTTCTACCTAAGCATTCATGATTGTTAGTCAATATACTTTGATCGTAATGGCAGAGACAATCTATGCTAAAACAGATAGCATTTCTGGTTTCTTTTTTGGTCTTTTCGAGACAGGGTCTCCTTGTAGCCCCAGCTGTCCTGGAACTCACTCCATAGACCAGGCTGGCCTTGAACTCACAAAGATCTGCCTGCCTCTGCCTCCCAAGTGCTAGGATTAAAGGCGTGTGCCACCATGCCCGGCCTGGTTTCATTTTTAAAGTCTCCCCAAGAAGCAACATCCAATAACAAGGGTAGCAAACCACACTTTAATTAAAAAGAATAGCTTGCCACATGGGAGGTTCCCAGGTGCAATGGTTGCACAGTTTGCCGTGACATGTCTGAAAAGTTCTGACCTAGCCCCATTCTGTTGCTTGTCATGTTTACCACTTCCTCTTGACCTAGAGATCTCTTCCTGTCTTCTTTCTAATTCTTTGCATATTTCTTAGGTTCCCCAATGGCCCTGTTGATTTTCTTGCCAGAAACATGTTACTTCTCTGGTTTATTAGCACTTAGCAAGTACCCCACCTCAATGTTGGACACCACTAAATCAATCTTGAAAGATCTACTTTCTGAAAGATAAAATTTTGGTTTGCAGAAAGATGCCTATGAAAAGAAATATATAACAGTTTTGGGTTTGGGTTTAGGTTTGGTTTTTGGTATTTCTACTGAATTGAGGCAGTTAGGTAAGATTTCCATGAGTAAGCTGACATGGGTTATTGTTCTAAAAGCCAAAACTGTGACCATGAAAGTGATAATAGATATGACCAGTTGAATATGTAGCTAGTGATGATTCTCCATCTAAATACTGTTGTTTTCTTTCATGAAGCAACCAAAGGAAATGAAGTCCAGTGCTGGAGCCAAAGGAAATGAGGTGGGATATATTAACTATTGGAGAATTTGTCTATGATATCTTGTTTTTCCAAAGCTCTTAAATTGCTTCATTTTATATGAAATCAACTCTGTTTCTTTGATTATAAACTTAAGCTTGATCATTTCAGACAATATGGGAAATAGTTTTAAAAAGGAGAAATTTAAAAAGTAGCACATCATAACACCCTCCAAAGAGCACAACTATTAACTATTTAATAGATATCATTTTAGTCTTCTATTTTTGTACATATTGCTCCAAAATATGTCACAAACATTGTTTAATAACCTTTTGTTTGACATACCAATGCATGTTGTTCTAATTTGCTTTCTGTTGCTATGATAAAACACTGACAAAAAACAACCTAAGGAAGGAAAGAGCCCGTTTCATCTTACAAGTCTCAGTCCATCACAGAAGGAAGCCAAGGCAGGAACTCAAGGCAGAGACTGTGGAGGAATGTTGCTTACTGGCTTGCTTCTTGGCTACCTTTCTTCTGCAACCAAGGCCTACCTATCCAGCAATGGCACCACCCAGAATGGCCTGGGTCCTCTCACATCAATCAACAATCAAGAAAATGTCCCCACAGAAATGCCCACAGGCCCATCTGATGGAGAAAAATCTTCATTTGAGGTTCCCTCTTCCCAAGTGTGTCATGTTGACAACTGAGACCAGCCATCATTCATGGTTAATGGTATTTCATTAGGTTTAGTCCTCCTGGAGAACATGACTGAAATTGTTTCATTATGTTGCATATTATAGATGTGTCATGATTCTTCTTTTGGTCTTTTTTGAGAAAAGTTCTCCCTGTTGCCCCAGCTGGCCTGGGTTTCACTATGTAGACCAGGCTGACCTTGAACTCACAGAGATTCCCCTGCCTCTGCCTCCTGAGTGCTGGGATTAAAGGCATGCTCCAGCATGCCCAGTGTCATGATTCTTTTATTCACTTCTCCATTTTGGTAAACTAACATAGGTACACTCATTTTCCTATAAATGTGAAGTAAGGTTCAAAATTGATGACACATTACATGAAAATCACAGGTGTAAAACAATTTTATTATTTTGTGGTATCAATTAGTTTGGTCCCTAAAGGTTTTATTTCATTAGGTGAACTGCATAAAAAGCAAACTGATGTAGTCTGAGCAAAGGCCAGAAGGATTGAATCCCCTGGAATTGGAATTCTGGATGTTTGTGGTACCATGTGGGTGCTGGAAAAGAAGCCCTGGTCCTCTACAAGAGCAGTTAGCAGGTGCTCTTAAATACTGAGCCATCTCTCCCACATCTCTTCTTTGATTACTATTGTTACATATATATACATACACACACACACACACACACACACACACACATATATATATATATATATATATATATATAATGCACTGAGTTCATTTAATGGTACTATGTATACCTATGTTTAGGGGATGCTCACTTAGGATTTCACTTTTTTTTTAACCCTCTGAGAGATCAGAAGAGTAGCATCCAACATACCCTGTTCAGAAACGCCACACAGGTAAATCTGGTTACATGAAGCAACTGGCTAGCTATGAGGGTTATTACAGTGCAGTTTATCCAACTACCTGGCTTTATAATCTCAGCTCTTATAAAAAGGATGTTTGGATCATTTAGGAGAACTTTATAAATCCAGCATCCAGTGACACACACCCCAAACCACAAAGACTCATCATAAAGGTCTAATGCAGGTTATGTTCCACTCTAAGAATTCTTCATTTTCTTAATTGTATCTTTAAAATCATTTTTCCAAATACCATAAGCCTATCAAAGATGAGCTCACTCCTTGCAGAGAGAATCACTGCTTAAAGCAGAATCTCAAGCAAATTTTTCCTGCCAGTAATGCCACATAAATGCAGCTTTTGAGCTTGAGGATGTTCTAGTGAAACAAATAAGTGGGAGGTATTCTTCCCCACAGAGGTTTTCTAAATTTCCTAAACAGTGGCACATTATACATAAAAGCCTATTTCGCACATCTCAGTGGAATTTTGAACAAAGTTGTAATATTTCATTCATCTTGATATCACTGCATATTATTATTTATGAATCTGAACAAACCAAGCACGGTTATTCTGAACTTTTCTTAAGCAAAACAGATGCAATGGGAATACATCTAAACAGCTCAACACTTGCAGTACATTGTCATCTTTATCAGTGTAAAAATCAAAATCTTTACTCACATTTCCCTAGAGACAGAAAGCCTAAGTAAATCATTCCACTATAGAAAACCCAACCACTGTCTTATTAGCACTGTCTGCTTATATTGCTTTAAATTTATGTCCTCTTATTTTCCAGTTGATAGCAAAATCATACATCCATAGAGTGACTTTGTTTCTTTTTTATTTTTTCAGTTTTATTAAAGCAGGGCCCTTATATTTCAAGGTATTCTTTGAGCTCCCCCTATTGATAGAAACTTGGAACAAGCCACGGGCTTGAATGCTGTTTTATAAAGAGCTAAAGAAACTCATCCACCTGTGCCCCTTTTCTAAGCCTAGGGAACAATCTGCGGAAGAGGGGGCGTGGTAGAATGTAAGAGCTGCGATTGGGGTGAATGGTGAAACTACAGCAATGTAGTCTGGACACTCATTTGATCAACTTGATCGAACAAACAACCTGTCACCCCCCACTGGATGGTGGGGCTGTAGGGGTTTGGGCACAACAGCCTGCAGATTGGTTTTGCATGAAGGATGCTTGTACTCATGGATTATCACTTATAGCTAAAAAATGAAAAAAAAAAAAACTGAGAGAAAGATGCAGGACAGTTATGGCAGAATGCATGATCTGGGATGGGGTGGGGGTGGGGGGCAAGGGAAAGGGAAATAAGCCTGAACTGAATTGGAAAAAATGTATGAAATGCACAAAGCATCAATAAAAATTAAATTAAAAAAAAAAAGAAACCATTAATAGAAAACATGTGGAGGAAGATGAGCCAGCCATCAGGGGTTTGACCAGTCAACAGGGATGACCAAAGGAAAGTCAGCAAAGAGCAGGCCAGAGACTGTGGAAACACTTCAGGGAACCAGGAAGCAAGGGTGCCATAACCTCATCAAGCTCCTCTGAGAGTACCTGTCCCAGAGAACTCATTTAACAAATCCTCCTGCTGTGTACCATGCACTGGAAGCTCTGGTGGCAAAATTACAGGTAGATAGTATTACATACTTACTTAGGTGAGGACATCTGAATTTACTCAAGATTGCACAGGCAGTTAATGGCAAGGCCAAAGTCTAATCTTGACAGTCCAGACCACTCATCCATCTGCTAAGCCCATCCCTTTGGGTTCTCAAACTCTGTGAGCCAGTGGACTCCCCCTTGACCCTTGCTACCCCATCTCACCCCATCTACCCTCCCACGTATCCACACATTGACTGCCAGCTCATAAATCCAGGCTATCTCACCATAGACTCTTTTGCTAAGGTTAGAAGGAAATTAACATAATACTTCCTAATGCTAATGGTCCCCTTATCTGCTGGGTGCCCCCCCCCCCGCCTTTTTTTGTGCCTTGGAAGGACGATGTAAACAGCATTTGATTTGGCTGTGGGCTTTATAGAGGAGCTCCCTTTACTGCCCCCTCAGTGGAGATCAGGTATTACACTGATGAGAAACCAGTTTTATTTTTTTTTTTAATTTAATTTTTATTGATGCTTTGTGCATTTCATACATTATTTTCCAATTCAGTTCAGGCTTATTTCCCTTTCCCTTCCCCCCCACCCCCACCCCATCCCAGATCATGCATTCTGCCATAACTGTCCTGCATCTTTCTCTCAGTTTTTTTTTTTCATTTTTTAGCTATAAGCGATAACCAGTTTTAAATGATGACTTAAAACAAGTGCTGATCCTCAGCCTTCTCTGCCTACCTGCCACATAACTTAGCTAGAGACATGGTCTCTTTCATGGGACTCTGGGCACTCTGGCTGGTCTCTGAAATCTCAGGCTATCTTTTAAGTATGTCCTTTTAGGGAAACTTCGCATCTGAGCTTCCTGATACCACCCCAAGGCCCCCTAACTCCGCTCTTCTACTATCATACAAGCACACACAATTTGAGGTCCTTTGGTTCCACTCATGATTGTGAGGTTCATATTGGATATCTATTAAATGGCTGAGGACATACCAAGGTGTCAGGGATGACACATTCCCTAAGTCACCATCCTACCCTTAGGTTTGTGGCACCTTGAACTGACTGAGATCAGAGGACCTGTCGGGATGTCCAAGGATCCTAGATTAAGGTGTAGGAAAGGTCAGGAAGTTGCTTGAGACCTATTTTGTTCTCAGAGACCCAAAGAGACCACATTGGAACTCTCTTTGTACTGGGGATTAGTGAACTATGGAGCTCTGGGTCCTTCATCCCTGCTTCTTCTACCAAGGAAGCTTGACTTTATGTATTTTACAGATGGGAACATGGATGGTATATTTCAAAATTATGTTTTGAGGTTTAGGGGAAAAAAAGGAAACTTTGGGGTTACCAAGATTGTTCAGAGGGTGAATGTGCTTGCCACCAAGTCTGATAACCTGAGTTCATCTCCGTAACCAGTAGGAGAGAGCTGACTCCTGCAAGTTATCCTCTGATCTCCCCAGTAGAGTTGTGGCCTGAACCTCCCACATGCATGCAATAAATAAATGTGACAAAAAGAAACTCATTGGATTAGATACTCTATGACGCTGCTTTGACTCGAGTTTATAATCCTCAGAAGTTCAGCTTAGGATCAGACTTTAAATCTGCTTCAGTGAACTATAAGAATTTGCTTTGGAATTGCTCAGAATATTTTGAAGTTGGCAATCACTGCCTCCTCCTGCCACCTTAGTCCCTCCTCATGAAGAGTTACAGTGAAAAATTGACCCAGACGTGGTGGCACACACCTTTAATCCCATTGCTTAGGAAGCAGAGGCTGGTAGATCTCTGTGAGATCCAGGCCAGCATAGTCTATATAGCAAGTTCCAGGTCAGCTGGGGCTACAGGGACACCCTGTCTCCAAAAGCCATACAAACAAAAAAACTGACTCTGCCTCCCCTCAAGTGACCAGACCTAGATGCAATCAGTCTATCCCTCTAAAGCAAGAATTCCCAGGAAGCCTTTCTCCCAGGTCCTTATCACATAAGAAGCTGGAGAGAAAGTGATTATTGAAATATGAAAACTGTTTGGGGTAGGAGGGAGGCTAGAACTGTAGTCTCTCCAGCTTTTTCTTTGTCACCAGGCTTAACTGATAAGAGTTTTAGCCACAGACTGAGATGTTAAGGTGATTTTGTTTATGTGGTGGAAAGTCATGAAGTACAAAGAAACCATTAGTAAAGCCTGGGTGACTTGAGCTTCATTTAACAAAATAGCCAAACAGATGTTCTCTCAAGGCTCAGTGTTCTCAAACACACATGGCTCAGCCCTAACTAGCAGTCCATAGCAAGTTGTTTTCCTTCTGAACTGACTGAAGGAGATGCAATACTTTCTTTAAGGGAGTGAGTGGTCTAAGTCTATCTCTATAAACCAAGCCCTTTTGGAGTGTAGCATCAGTGCCCTTGTTTTCCAGACTGAAACACTCATCATTTTATATTCATTTCTTATGATCCTGTGACTCATGAGATTATTCCACTATCCCCACTTCTCTGACTCAAGTTCTTAGTACAAAAGGGGTGCTCAACAAATATTTGTTAAAAAAATTGTTTCCAAAATACCACAATTTTCTATGTGCAACATTATATAGATTATGGCTTATTACAAAACAAGTGAGAACCAGGCATAGTGGCTCTCTCCTTTAATCCCAGCACTTGGAAACAGGGACAGGTATACCTCTGTGAGATCAAGGCCATCCTGCAAATTCCAAGCCAGCTGGGAAGACAGGGAAACCCTGTCTCAAAAACTTAAAAAGAATATCTGGGCATAGCAGTGCATTCCTTTAATCCCAGTACTTGGGAGGTAGAGGCAGGCAGATCTCTGTGAGGGAAACTCTGTCTCAAAAAGATAAAATAAACAAACAAATAAATAAATGAGAGAGTCTGGCATTTGGAAGGTAGAATCGGGAAGATGAGGAGTTCAAAGCCATCAAGTACATAGCAAGTTCAAAGCAGTCCTAGCCTCATGAGATCCCATCTTAAACAAACAAAAAAGAACAAACAAGAAATTTTTCTTACTGAAGGTTTTCATTTAAGTATTTATTTATATTACCTAGGTTTCCAGGATGTAGTCCTAGACAGTCAACAGAAAATAAAAACAACAAAAACCACAATGATAACATCTAGATATATGTTTCATTAGTTTCTATATTTTCTACTAGTAGAGCACTGGTCAAGTCGTTTGACCAATTTTCCAATTTCTTATTAGCTTATCCAAATGGATCCCTTTTTTGTAGAAGCACTTGGCTCAGCTGTCATGTTCACTGCTGTATAATATAAATAGTATATATGTGTGTTTTAAATCCATAGTCACCTTAGGCAATATGGACTGCTTTTAGAATAGGCATTAGTAGTGTATCTTATCTGTCAGATTTTATTAGACCCTGGGAGGGTGAATTTGGGTAGTGTCTCCAGCTTGGGCTTCACTGACTAAATGCAGACTATGATTGGTGGCCATGGAAACCTTGGAAAAGTAACTATGCTTCCTTTTTGCTAGAGTTTCTTTTACTGGCTTTCATGCTAGATTTGGGATTTTGTTTTAAATGGGTATCCCAGTGGATTAGGGGTTTGAGGGTTTGGGTTGGGGGGGTGTTTTTGTTTTGTTTTGTTTTTGAAACAGGGTCTCCCTGTAGCCCCAGCTGGCCTGGAACTTGCTACATAGACCAAGCTGGCCTTGAACTCATATCTACCTGTCTCTGCCTCCCAAATGCTAAGATTAAAGATATGTGCCACCATGCCTGTTGGATCAGGGATTTTTTTTTTTTAGTATTTTTTTTATTAATTTTATTTATTTCTGTATGTGTATGAATGTACTGTCTGCATGCAAGTTTGTGCACCCGTGTCGTGCAATGCCGCAGAGGTCAGAAGAGGGTCTCTGATTCCCCTGGAACTGGAGTTCTCCTGGAATTGGAGTTTCAGACGGTTTTCGGCCGCCATGTGGGTGCTGGGGATCGAACCCGGGTCCTCTGTAAGAGCGGTCGGCACTCTTAACCGCTAGGCCATCTCTCCAGCCCCAGTATTTTTTTTTTTGAGACAGGGTCTCCCTTTTAGTCCCAACTGGCCTGGAGTTCGCTCTGTAAACCAGGCTGACCTGAACTCACAGAGATCCGCCTGCCTCTGCCTCCTGAGTGCTGGGATTAAAGGTTTGCGCCACCACACCCGGCTGGATCAGGGATTTTTAAGTAAACATCAGAAATTAGTTAGAACCACCAAGAAGACCTCTTATTACCCATATTTTAGTTCAATAAAAAAAAAAACTTTACAGCATGGTTTTCCTTAAAGTAAATGGACAACCCTGACTCTCATTGTTCTGTCTGTGAAGCCTCGTTTCTCATATTCTTCAAGACTCTGCATTTGGATGATTAACACATGAGGGTCAGAACTAACATAAATATATTTATTTCCATAATGAATTATTGCACACACACAATTAATCATACAAATTAAACTACAGTGACTAAATGGAAGAGAAATAGGACTTGTAATTTGGTTTTTCTACTTCCTCAATACATAAAACCACACCTCTAATCACCACAATCCATGTGGGGATTTCTTCCCACTCTTGTGTCAGAATTCAGAAGTTAAGAGTTCATTCCCACCAGATCAATCCCAACTTTGGATGGCAATGGCAAGTCCCAGGAGTGATCTATGCTTCTAACCAATAGGCATTAATCCAGGGTTCCCATAGCCCCCTTCTCAGGCTCACTTATTTATTAGAAAAGCTCGCAGAGTTCCGGGAAACATATTTGCCAGGGTATTACAGAGGAAACAGATGAAAGGTCAGATAGAAGACATGTAGAAGACAAGATTTGTAGGAAGGGCTTTGAGACTTCCATGCCTTCCCCAGGTTTAGTACCACTCTCCAGTGATCTCCGCACAATTCAGAACCCAGAACCCCTACAAATCTTGTCCCTCGGTGTTTTTTATGGAAGTATTATTAAGTAATCACAGTTTATTACATTAATGCCACTGGTGATAACTCAACCTCTCATCCTTCTCCCTTCTTCAGAGCTAAAACCTCTAACCTATAACCACATGGTTAGTACCCTGGCTTCTGGCTCCCATATTAAAAGTATATTCAGAAGTACCCGGAGCCACATTATCAGAACAAAATATGGTTCTGTCATTCAGGAAATCCAAAAGGATTTGGGAGCTCTCTGTCAGACATTCCTATCACTCAGGAAATTATGTGCTCTGTTTCAGGAAAGAGTCAGATACCAAAGGATATAAGAACAAAGAATTCTAGAATCCCTATCAACAAAAGTCTGAGAAGCTCTGTCCCAGGAACTAGAGGAAGAGGCTAAACAGGGCTTCTTATCATGAAACAGAGTTATAGAGCCTCACACTCAGAAAGGCCACCCTCAGCTACAACTTTTCCAACAAAGATCTGGAGAGTCAAAGTGTGGTGCCAACCCAGAGCTCAGGATCTGAGTCCCCAGCCCTCAACCCTAGGTCTCTCCCAGTCCAATCTCCCTAGCCCAGATGGCACCATCAGGACAAACATTCAAGCCACAAGGAGAGTTGTAGAAACATGCTTGTCATTCAAGGCCCTTCACAGAGTAGAAGAGAAGGACATGAGCACTGGTCTGGAAGCGCCAAGTCTTACCCATGCTACCATGTTGCAGTGGAACTTTGAAGGACTAACCCTAGTCATTGAAGTTAGATAATAACTGAATGTCAAAGAAGAAGGCTAGACCCTATTGAAACAGATTGTTAGCTTGAGTCCTGATGGTTAAATATTCAATTATAATCGCATTGAATTTTCCTCTGCATGCTTGCTGAAAGCCTCTCAAATACTTAGCACTTACTTGTTCTACCACTTAACTGAACAAAAATGTGAACATAAAATTGAAGTTTCAGGTTCTTCGATTGTCTTGATGATGTGCACATTCTATTGTTTAACAATGTAATACTGATCCAACTTGGTGCCCAAATAAAAGCCAGTTGTTTTGTCTCATGCTCAGTGAAAAGCACTGTGATTTATTTCAGCATTGTGTGGGGCAGGGGCAATTGCCTATTTGCTATGTTCATGGACTAGGAGTATCTTTAGGGGTTGTCTAAGGGATCTGCAATCAGCATTTTTTATTATACAAAATTTTCTGCTAAGCCAGTGATTCCAGTCTATTCAATTTAACTACTTTCAGGCTATCTAACACACTACAATGATCTTCTAGCCAAAAGGAGAGAATAAATTTTCATTACCATCTGAGTAGCAAATACTACGGTTAGCATCCTCATCATCAACAAAGTTTTTTCATGTGGTTGTTATTCATACCATATTGCACTAGTAGTTATTTCAAAATTAATATAAGTGGATTCTGAATTATTACAGATCCATATTCAGTATTAATCTTCCCTTTCTACTAAAGCGACCTGAAACCCCATTCTTGGCTTTCTAGATAATTCCACTCTGTTCATTTGTTCTTAGGGCTTGTTTTATAAATTGTTTAAGCTTTCTCTCACAAAAGTCCCCACATCCCTTTTGAAACTAAATGAGCCGGGCGTGGTGGTGCACACCTTTAATCCTAGCACTTGGGAGGCAGAGGCAGGCGGATCTTTGTGAGTTCAAGGCCAGCCTGGTCTACAGAGTGAGTTCCAGGACAGCTGGGGCTACAGGGAGACCCTGTCTTGAAAAGACCAAAAAAATAAAAAAATAAAAAAGTAGGAGAGAAACAACTCTACAAAGCAGGCCTCTGACCTCCACGTGTGTTGCGACACTAGTGTGTTCACGTGTCTGCATGCACATACATAATTTTTTAAAAAACAAAACCTATACTGGATATTTATGGGGTTTTGTATATGATTTTTTGACTCTGTCCCCCTCTTCTACTTCCAAGCAGCGTGACTTGGAGACTCTGACCCTCCTCAGGTACTTCAATATGAGTAGGGTCTTCTCCTCCAGGATGAAATCAGTGCCTCATTACAGAGGTGCTCAAGAACTACTGACTTATCCTAACCAAGTAATACCATCAGCTAAAAAAAAGGGGGGGGGGCAGACATGGTGGCTCCTGTCTATAATCTCAGTACTTGGGAGGCTGCCATAAGTTTCAGGCCAGCCTGGGCTACACTGTAATACCTTGTCTTTTTTTTTTTTNTAGGATCTCAGTGAGTTCAAGGCCAGCCTGGTATACATAATGAGTTTCAGGACAGCCAGGGCTATAGGGAGACCCTGTCTCCAAAACACTAAAAAAAAAAAAAAAACCCAAGAAATCATATTTTGGAGACTTAAAATCATTGCTCATGGAAAAGAAGATTTCTCCAACTTTGTATTAATATATAACAATAAGAAAGAATGTTCAGTAATCAAGAATGTTTGGTGACATTGCTGGGTTATTAATTTTTGTAGAAACAGGTCACAGATAGCAAATGTGCATTTGCAAGATAACCGTTCACTTATTCCTTCCATAGGGCTCTCACATGGTAACCGAAGAGCTCCACTCCATAACCTTTGAGACCCAGATCGGCCTCTATGGCCTTACCATTGATTTGGAGGTAGGTGTTTCAAAGAACATCTATTAGCTAGTAATATTTACAGCAGTCTATCAGCATCTCTAAGTGAAAACCCAGTCTTATCTATGTTTTAGTAATTTTCCATACATCATTTTTGCTTTTAGTTTAGAAAAATAATACATCAAATGTCCACTAAGTAATTAGCATGCTATTCTAGTTAAATATAAATGATAAAAATTTCATGAGTGTTATGAATTCAATATTTGTTGAATAATTTGTTGCCCACATTTTTGTTTAATTTTCTGGGATTTTCTGAGTCATAAATACTCAGTGGAACACATAAAGAGAAAAAAGTATCCTTGAACCATGTCATGTAGTGATATATTTTCAAAACTTTAAGTAATATATAAAAATCTCTTGGAAGATTCCTCTGATATAATGAACAAAGAAAAGCAATAGGAACTGACTGTACATAGTTTTGATCTTCTTCTAACAGTCACTGTTGAACTCTAAGAATAAAAAAACTTTGGGGCTTAAATTGAGCATATTAATTGCAAGCTCTTTAAAGGAAAGGCACCATGCCTTGTCTGTACACCATCATTGGTACATGTTAAATGCTCAGTATATGTTGAATGGACAAATGAGTGCATTCATGAACAAATACAGTTTCATCTGTCCTGAATATGATTCTACTTAAGGAATCTATTGGTTTAGATCCTGCCTTTTCTTTAGATCCTGCCTTTTCTTCAGATCCCTTCTGCATCTTTTCTCTAAACTTCGGCTTCCATTTTTTGTTCTTCAACTATTATACTATCTATGGGAATATGATATCTGCTATTAGAAAGGGACTAACCACTGTACAGTGATTAGTCTCCCAGGCTAGTCTTAAAATCTTGTTTATTTCATAAGGTAGAAAACTGCATTACCAATATAGTACTAAACTGACTTCTGCAGAAACAGACCAGTCAATGTCAGCATCCACAGCTCACCTCTACAGTTGTACAATAAAAAACTCCTACTTTCAAGCTGGGTGTGGTGTTGCACACCTTTAATCCTAGCACTTGGGAGGCAGAGGCAGGCGGATCTCTGCAAGTTCAAGGCCAGCCTGGTTTACATAGAGAGTTCCAGGCCAGCCAGAGCTACAGGGAGACCCTGTCTCTAAAAGACTAATAATAATAATACACACACAAAAAAAAAACCACACACACACACACACACACACACACCAAAACTCCTACTTCCAATACTGATGTTAATTAAGCATTAGGTCATAATTTGAATACAGTGATTCATTCCCAAAATAAATTTAAAATCAAAGTCTTTTTTCACAACTTAGATGACAGCTGAGGCAGGCGGATCTCTGTGAGTTCAAGGCCAGCCTGGTCTACAGAGTGAGTTCCAGGATAGCCAGAGCTACAGGGAGACCCTGTATCAAAAAGACAAAAGGAAAAAAAAGAAAGAAAGAAAGATGACAGCTATTAAATCAATAGCATCTTTAGTTTCATTTGAGGCAATAAGTGGCATAAGAAAGTATAGACATTTATCAATGTTAGGAAAGATATTGGGGAAACTTCCTGATTGATATTGATAGCATCAAACACTCTAAAAAGGTTATCTGTTCTTTTTTAAAATTTTTTTAAATTTATTTTTGTATGTGTATGAGTGTACTGTCTGCATGTAGGTTTGTGCACCCGTGTTGTGCAATGCCGCGGAGGTCAGAAGAGGGTCTCGGATTCCCCTGGAACTGGAGTTCTCCTGGAATTGGAGTTTCAGACGGTTCTCGGCCGCCATGTGGGTGCTGGGGATCGAACCCGGGTCCTCTGCAAGAGCAGTTGGTGCTCTTAACCGCTAGGCTGTCTCTCCAGCCCATATTTGCTCAGAAAAGTTCCTAACAGGTTGTTAGTGACCAGGATACCTGGGTATCAGGGTTGAAAGAACAGTATTTGTTGGAGGTGGCCTTTTAGAAGCAGTCAAGAGTACCATCAACGTGGCTGGATGTGGTGGCACATGCCTTTAGTCCCAGCACTCAGGAGGCAGAGGCAGGCAGATCTCTGTGAGTTCAAAGCCAACCTGGTCTACATAGCAAGTTCCAAAGAGAGGCTAAATTTTTTTTTTGTCTCAAAAGGACAAAAAACAAAAACAAAAAAAAATGTTATCATCAATGCCAGGTTAGACTTCCTGTAATAACTTTTTTTTTTAAACTAGACCAGCTCGTTACCTGTGGTGATGATTTCCAATGTCAGCCAGCTACCTAACGCTTGGGCCTCCATCATTTGGTACAATGTGTCAACCAATGATTCCCAGGTAAAGTTCTTACTCCTCTCCCTTTCTTTCTGTTGGATTTTTTCTTTCAGCAGTGCGCATGACATGGTGTGTGATGTGTGTGAAGGTGGGATTGCTGGTTGTTTGTTCCTGTTAGGTCAATATTTAAAGTATCATGTTCTCTATGTGCCTAGAGCAGTGCCACACTTCCATAATCACAGCACTTGGAGATCTGTCTGTGGCAGGAGGATTGTCAGTTTGAGACCAGTCTGGGGCACACAACAACTTTGAGTTAAGCCTGGGCTACATAGCAAGATCCTACCTCAAAATAAATAAATAAAATAATGGTATAACAGTGTTGTTGCCGAAGTAACACGTTCTGACAAATTTGTATCCTGAGAAAGTCCTAGCCAGAAAAGTGGCAGGTGGTGGTTAGTTCTGAGGGTCTAATCAGGTCCTAACCATGTCCTCATCTAGCATTCTTTTTTTTTTTTTCTTTTTTTTCTTTTTTTGGTCTTTTTGAGACAGGGTCTCCCCTTATCCCCAGCTGTCCTGGAACTCGCTCTGTAGACCAGGCTGGCCTTGAACTACACAAAGACCCTCCTGCCTCTGCCTCCATGCTGAAGGAATTAAAAGCGTGCGCCACCACGCCCGGCATTTCATCTAGTCATCTTGAGCCATTTTATGGCTCTGTTAACCACACTGCAGGGAAACTCCTTGTTCCAGAATTTTCTAATTGCTGTCAGAACTTGATACCTGATCACCTTAACTTCTTCTGGGTCCACTTTTCCTCGGTCTTTTCGAAAAAGGGCACAGAATTAGTTTCTAAAAGGTAACCAGAATATCCATCAATCTTGCCTAACTGGCCTCTGACAGCACAAATTTTTAAGTTGATCACATATAGATTTTAGCCTTCCTAGGTTTAAGCTGGGTTTTAGTGCCATCTGGTGGTTATTTGAGGCATTTGACCAAAAACTGACTTCAAATCAGTAGATTAATAAATGTTCTTTTAAAAGAGAATGGGGGCTGGGCGTGGTGGCGCACACCTTTAATCGTAGCACTTGGGAGGCAGAGGCAGGCGGATCTTTGGAGTTCAGGCCAACCTGGTCTACAGAGCAAATTCCAGCAGCTGGGGTACAGGGAGACCCTGTCTCGAAAAGACAAAAAAAAAAAAAAAAAAAAGAGAGAAATGGGAGGGGTCAGCACTTCCCATTGCTCTACTGCTTAGAAACAGCAACAACAAAAAACCTGTGTGTTGTCTTGGAAACCTCTAAGGTCTAGAGGAAACAGCACAAGTGTAAGTAACGTTTCTTCTTTATTCAAAGCAAATGTTCCTTCCAAAGGAATCCTTTCCCATTAGAGATCCCAGCAGTAAGACTAGACCCCTAAGTAGGTCAGCTTTCAGTACCTTTTCTGTTAATGCAATATTCCTAATAAGGAAACCACATGGAAAATGGCTCAGCTGTATTCTTCCTCATCCCTGGCCCCTTGGCATCTGAGACAGAGCAATTGCAGAGAGGAAGGCTGTTGTGCCAGTGCTAAGCTGCCTTTAGATCCAAAGAATTTACTCGATAGTTCCATATTCTGTAAGCTCGATAGTTCCATATTCTGTAAGGCCAAGGACAACCACAAGGTTGAGTTCTGTTCCCCTTTAAGAGCAACCATTTGCAGCATTTCTTCCAACTCTGGGGTGTGGGAGGAAAGTGGGATGCTTCTATCATCCAGCCTTCCAGTGCAGGACCATGCTTGGCTTTCTTCACTGACTTCTGCTGGAGATCCACAAGACCATGAGACTCGGCATCCTAGAGTTCTAGCATGAAAGCCTGGAGATAAGATCACAGCCTCCTTACAAAGCCATGCCAAGCAACTAACTCTGGTTTATTAATTCTTTTTTTTTTTTTTTTTTTTTTTTTTGGTCTTTTCGAGGCAGGGTCTCCCTTTAGTCCCAGCTGGCCTGGGAGCTCACTATGTAAACCAGGCTGGCCTTGAACTCACAAGATCCACCCGCCTCTGCTCCCAGTGGCTAGGGATTAAAGGCATGTGCCACCCCACGCCCGGCTCTCGTTTATTAATTCTATCTTCCTTCAAAAATCTAAGCTGTTACGCTTTATTTACATTTTTTGCTTTCTAGTCATTTTCCAGATACAATTCCCAGATACCAGGAAAACTGTGTCTCTAGAAATTCTTTTCATTTTTCCCTCTTTGTCTCTCCTATTCCTTGTTGGATATAGTATTCTCTTTCATGAGAGCACAATTAAACATGTTTTGTTTGAGATTAATAGTTCAGAAAAAAATCATCTGTCCAGTTATTGTTGGATCGTTGTTGTTAACTGCTTGGGCAAGTTGATTGATAGTTGATAGTCCAAGGGAAATTTAAGTCATGTCAAGTGATCCTATCAAGAAAAATGGAACCTCAAACTGTATTACTCTCAAGGAACAAAAAAGCTCTTGAAGGGAAAAAGTCAGTCTTAAAAAGACTGGGCTGGGCGTGGTGCGCATGCCTTTAATCCTAGCACTGGGAGGCAGAGGCAGGTGGATCTTTGTGAGTTCAAGCCCAGCCTGGTCTACAGAGTGAGTTCCAGGACAGCGAGGGAAGACAGGGAGACCCTGTCTCAAAAAAAGACAAAACAACAACAACAACAAAAAAAAAACCAAACAAAAAAAACCTGGATGTGGCTGGGCGGTGTTTGCAACACCTTTAATCCCAACAATCAGGAGGCAGTGGCAAGGTGGATCTCTGTTGAATTCAAGGCCTGCCGGTCTACATAGTGAATTCCAGGACATCTGTAGCTTCGGGAGACGCTGTTTCAAAAGACATAAATAAATAATAATAAATAAATAAAAATAAATAAATAAATAATAAATAAAGGTAAGGCAGGGCTTGGCAGGCATTAAAGGTGTTTGCACCCCTTTGATTCAGCATGACAAGAAGCAGAGGTGGGAGGTCTGTTGTAAGATTGCGGTCTGTCTGGTCTACATAGTGAGCGCCAAGCCAGCTAGGACTACAAAGAGAGCCTATTCAAAAAACAAATAATAAAACAGAAAAGAAAGAGAGAGAACATAGATACTATTACACTCTTTATTGTTGACTTAGCATCACCCAGAATTTAAATCAGGAATGCTAAATATTAAATACAGTGTTTTCTGTAACTAACAAATATAATCATAACTCTATTTCAGAACTTGGTTTTCTTTAATAATCCTCCATCTGCCACGCTGAATCAACTCCTGGAAGTAATGAGCTGGCAGTTCTCATCCTATGTCGGTCGTGGCCTTAATTCAGACCAGCTCAACATGCTGGCAGAGAAGCTTACAGGTGAGAGCTGGCAGACCGAGAGGATCTGCCTCTGGTTTGGGTATTTGAATGTTTTTAAAAACTAGATTGATCTTACTATTGTTACTTACAATGATCATCACAATTTATTGAATGCCTCCTATATTACCAGGCAGAGGGCAACATGCTCTATTAAATTTTCACGAAGTTCCTCAACATTGTTCTACTGGTTTTGGAGATGAAATGCTGAGGCTCGGAGGTTAAGTGGCTGCACTGCTGCATAAGTAGTAGGCAACAGAGCCGCACGGTGGGCCAGACCAGGGTGGTTCTGAAGCCCTTTCTCTCCTTCATTCCGGTTTCTTAAGCCCTTTCCACTGAATATGCTATGGAGTTTACATGGCACTTTGATCTTTCATATTAATACTCTCAATTGATATTAACCAACTAGAACATTACAGACTCCTTCACCAAGCACAGGAAATTTATAGAGATCAACAATGTGTAGTAATAGTTTAATTCTGTGGCTGGGCGTGGTGGCGCACGCCTTTTAATCCTAGCACTTGGGAGGCAGAGGCAGGCGGATCTTTGTGAGTTCAAGGCCAGCCTGGTCTACAGAGTTGAGTTTCCAGGACACTGGGGCTACAGGGAGACCTGCCTCGAAAAAGAAAAAAAAAAAAAAAAAGTTTAATTCTGTGTATCCAGCAGTTTCACTCTGAGATCTCTAAATTTTGCAAAAGTCATCGGCAGTCTAAGCTTTGTTGAATTTTTCCAAGATATCAATTTTTTTTCTTCTGGTGTTTTTTGAAACTAAGTCTCCCTAGTAGATTCAATACTGGCCTTGAGCTCACAGAGATCACGCCTGCCTCTGCCTCCTGAGTGGCTGGGATTTAAGGCGTGTGCCACCACTGGCCCAGAGATTTTTGACAGGTCTGATGTGAGCATGCTTAGCACCAAGAAAAGTTCAAATTGAATCAGTATGCATTTCCAGTTCAAGTAGGGCCAGGCCAAAGCTACCTTCTACTGCAGCAGAATCTATGTGACTGAGCTTTGACTTGTGTGATGCTGGCCTGCTCGCCACTTGCACCTATTAGCAGATCACTAGGTATTCAAATAAATCAGGTTTGGGAAATATTTTTTTTAAATTTACTTTTATTGTAAATTCTTTTTTATCTTAAATTTATAAACAACAGTAGTAGACATTCAATAAATGTTTGTTAATGAGTACATAAAGCTTGTAAACATGTCATAATAATGACATGTTAATACCAATAGAAATATAGTATATATTATAGCCATATCCTTAGGCTCTTTAGTAGTTATCCATGAGAGTATAATTTCCTTAAAAATTAGATAGTCTTGCCGGGCGTGGTGGCACACCTTAATCTAGACTTGGGAGGCGGAGGCGGCGGATCTTGTGAGTTCAGGCCATCCTGGTCTACGAGTGAGTTCCGGACACTGGGCTACAGGGAGACCTGTCTCAAAAAAGACCAAAAAAAAGAAAATTAGATATCTTAATCTTTTCGGTGTTCTGAGTCAAAACAGCTGATCACTGTCTTTTTCCTAAAGGATTGCTATTCAATTCTTTTCATCTTAATAGACAGGAGCCCTGAGAATCTAGAAACTCTTAATGTATATAATTTTTGTATGTGTATTCACCATCATTAGGCTGTCTCGCTGTCTCTGGTAAGCAACACACTTGTGCCAGACTTTGTCCCCCATTATTCTTCCTCCCACAATGTCGTCTTTATCCCTTCAGACAGCTGATACTCTGCTATGTTGGATAGCTTTATATAGTGTCAACTTGACCACACCTGGGTTGAGGGAGCTTCAATTGGGGAATGGCTCCATTGGACTGGCCTGTGGCCACATCTGTGGAGTATTGTCTTGATTGTTGAGCAATGTGGAGGGCCAGCCCACTATGGGTGGTGCCAACCCCGTCAGGTTGTTGTATACTGTATAAGAGGGCAGGCTGGGCATGGGCCAGGGAGCAAGCCAGTAAGAAACATTCCTCCATGTCCTGTGCTTCAGTTACTGCCTTCAGGTTCCTGCCCTGAGTTCCTACCTTGGCTCCCTGCATGATCAACTGTGACCCAGGAGATGTGAGCTGAAATAAACCTTTCCCCCAAGTTGGTTCGGTCAGAGTGTTTCGTCACAGCAGTGGAAAAGCACTAAAGCACTGCCAATTCATGGAGCCTCCTAAAGCTCCTTCTTCGCAAAGCTTCTTTCCCAGATGATGAACTTCTTAGAAACAAGGATGATACATTTGTACCATACTTAGCACTCAAATATTATACATCCATTGCAAGTTCATAAATGCTTGAAGACCGTGCTGAGGCAGGTGACTCTCTGTGGTTCCAGGCACGCTGGGGTTTATAGGAAAACCCTGTCTCAAAAAATAAATAAATTAAAACAAAAACCCCACCAAAACAAACAAAAATACTTTAAAAAGGAGAAAAAAAAGTAATTGAGCGCAAATTTCAAGTGTCTCGTTGTTGAACTAAAATTTGTAATTTTCTTTCCTTTCATTTTAGTTCATTCTAGCTACAGTGATGGTCACCTCACCTGGGCCAAGTTCTGCAAGGTACAAATGGGGAGAAGGGGGTCATTTTGCAACTTCATCTTGTTGCTCTCTCTAAGCCTCCATATCACTATCTGGAAGTCTTGCAGATTTCCTGGAAAAGATAAGTTTAAAAAAGTATTTTAAAAAGATGTTTTTAGCGGTTAAGAGTGCTGACGCTCTTGCAGAGGACCTGGGTTCGATCCCCAGCACCCACATGGTGGTTGAGAACCGTCTTTATACTCCAATCCAGCCAGTTCCAGGGGAATCTGACTCCCTCTTTCTGACCTCTGCAGCATTGCACGACACAGGTGCACAGACCTGCATGCAGACAGTACACTCCATAAAACAAATAATAAAGTAAAAAAATGTTAAAAAAAAAGAAAGTATGTTGTCTACCTTAAAGAAATATTTTATTTAAAATAAATTTTTCATCAGTGTCACTGTGTACATAATGACTGTCCTCCTCTGCTCTTATTTCCAATAGGAACATTTGCCTGGCAAATCATTTACCTTTTGGACCTGGCTTGAAGCAATATTGGATCTAATTAAGAAACATATTCTTCCCCTTTGGATTGATGGGTGAGTTATGGGCTTTATTTTCCATTATTAGTTAGGTACTTTTCCCATTTCTTTTTCCTTTTAAGTTGTTTAGTGCCATAAGGGGTAAATAGAGTTGCAGTTTCTTCAGATAATTTTGTATAATAGTATAATGTGTAATATACATAAGCATTATAGAATGATGAACATTTCAGGTACAGTTGGTTTTTTATTATATGCATGACAAACATTAAGTCAGTTCTTTATGAGTGAAAAAATACAAATGCAATAATGATCAAATGGAACTCTATCTTGCTTTTATTTTAGGTATGTCATGGGTTTTGTTAGCAAAGAAAAAGAACGATTTCTGCTCAAGGATAAAATGCCTGGGACCTTTTTATTAAGATTCAGTGAAAGCCATCTTGGAGGGATAACATTCACCTGGGTGGACCATTCTGAAAACGGTATATGCTCACTACTGTTTATTCCTGCATATTTAGTATTCTTGAGTTTGATTGCTGGGGTTTAAGTTTCCAGACATGTGTGGTATATAGATATGGTTTTCATACATTCCCCTGGGTTTGAATATGGATTGATGCAGTTGACCCAGAACAGGGTTCCTGAGAATTCCTAAAGCCAGTGTGTCACCCTCTCTCATATGCATAATCTGTACTGGCCAGTCGTCAGGTCATGTTTTTGAGCCATGAAGATAATCTTGGTAGGGAAAACAACCATAAACAACATCTACAAGAACCTGACTATTCCAATTTCTGTGTTTTCAGGAGAAGTGAGATTCCACTCTGTAGAACCCTACAACAAAGGCCGGGTTCAGGCTCTGCCCATTCGCTGACATTCCTTCGAGACTTACAAAGTTATTATGGCTGAAAACATTCCTGAAAAACCCTTGACTAGTACCTTTACCCTGACATTCCCAAGACAAACTTTTGNATACACATACAGAAATAAATAAAATTTAAAAAATTTAAAAAAAGAATAAAAATTTAAAAATAAATAAATAAATAATTAAATTAAAAAGTTAAAAAAAAAACACAGCAGGAAGCCCTGGAGAATATAAGTGGTTAGATATGGTAGGAAAGAAAATAGTTACATTGCACAGAGGTGGGCAGGCTACTTACATGGCACTAGTATTGAGAATTTTTATAATTTTTTAAAATATTTTTTAATTTATTTTCACATGTGTATGAATGTATTGTCTGCATGTGGGTCTGTGCACCCGTGTCGTGCAATGCTGCGGAGGTCAGAAGAGGGTGTCAGATTCCCCTGGAACTGGAGTTAAAGACGGTTTTCAGCTGCCATGTGGGTGCTGGGGATCGAACCCGGGTCCTCTGCAAGAGCAGTTGGTGCTCTTAACCGCTAGGCTATCTCTCCAGCCCCTTTTTTAATTTTTTTAATTGTATGAGTGTACTGTCTGCATGTAGGTTTGTGCACCCGTGTCATGCAATGCTGTGGAGGTCAGAAGAGGGTGTTGGATTCACCTGGAATTGGAGTTAAAGATGGTTCTCAGCTGCCATGTGGGTGCTGGGGATCGAACCCAGGTCCTCTGCAAGAGCAGTCAGGGCCCTTAACCGCCGAGCCATCTCTCCAGATTTTTTTTTGGTCTTTTCGAGGCAGGGTCTCCCTTTAGTCCCAGCTGGCCTGGAGCTCACTATGTAAACCAGGCTGGCCTTGAACTCACAGAGATCCACCTGCCTCTGCCTCCCAAGTGCTGGGATTAAAGGCATGTGCCACCACGCCCGGCTCTCGTTTATTAATTCTATCTTCCTTCAAAAATCTAAGCTGTTACGCTTTATTTACATTTTTTGCTTTCTAGTCATTTTCCAGATACAATTCCCAGATACCAGGAAAACTGTGTCTCTAGAAATTCTTTTCATTTTTCCCTCTTTGTCTCTCCTATTCCTTGTTGGATATAGTATTCTCTTTCATGATGAGCCAATTAAACATGTTTTGTTTGAGATTAATAGTTCAGAAAAAAATCATCTGTCCAGTTATTGTTGGATCGTTGTTGTTAACTGCTTGGGCAAGTTGATTGATAGTTGATAGTCCAAGGGAAATTTAAGTCATGTCAAGTGATCCTATCAAGAAAAATGGAACCTCAAACTGTATTACTCTCAAGGAACAAAAAAGCTCTTGAAGGGAAAAAGTCAGTCTTAAAAAGAACTGGGCTGGGCGTGGTGGCGCATGCCTTTAATCCTAGCACTCGGGAGGCAGAGGCAGGTGGATCTTTGTGAGTTCAAGCCCAGCCTGGTCTACAGAGTGAGTTCCAGGACAGCGAGGGATACAGGGAGACCCTGTCTCAAAAAAGACAAAAACAACAACAACAACAACAAAAAAAAACCAAACAAAAAAAACCTGGATGTGGCTGGGCGTGGTGGTGCACACCTTTAATCCCAACAATCAGGAGGCAGTGGCAGGTGGATCTCTGTGAATTCAAGGCCTGCCGGGTCTACATAGTGAATTCCAGGACATCTGTAGCTTCGGGAGACGCTGTCTCAAAAAGACATAAATAAATAAATAAATAAATAAATAAATAAATAAATAAATAAATAAATAAATAAAGGAAGGCAGGGCTTGGCAGGCATTAAAGGTGTTGCACCCCTTTGATCTCAGCATGACAGAAGCAGAGGTGGGTAGGTCTGTGTAAGATGCAGGTCTGTCTGGTCCACATAGTGAGCGCCAAGCCAGCTAGGACTACAAAGAGAGCCTATCTCAAAAAACAAATAATAAAACAGAAAAAGAAAGAGAGAGAACATAGGATACTATTACACTCTTTATTGTTGACTTAGCATCACCCAGAATTTAAATCAGGAATGCTAAATATTAAATACAGTGTTTTCTGTAACTAACAAATATAATCATAACTCTATTTCAGAACTTGGTTTTCTTTAATAATCCTCCATCTGCCACGCTGAATCAACTCCTGGAAGTAATGAGCTGGCAGTTCTCATCCTATGTCGGTCGTGGCCTTAATTCAGACCAGCTCAACATGCTGGCAGAGAAGCTTACAGGTGAGAGCTGGCAGACCGAGAGGATCTGCCTCTGGTTTGGGTATTTGAATGTTTTTAAAAACTAGATTGATCTTACTATTGTTACTTACAATGATCATCACAATTTATTGAATGCCTCCTATATTACCAGGCAGAGGGCAACATGCTCTATTAAATTTTCACGAAGTTCCTCAACATTGTTCTACTGGTTTTGGAGATGAAATGCTGAGGCTCGGAGGTTAAGTGGCTGCACTGCTGCATAAGTAGTAGGCAACAGAGCCGCACGGTGGGCCAGACCAGGGTGGTTCTGAAGCCCTTTCTCTCCTTCATTCCGGTTTCTTAAGCCCTTTCCACTGAATATGCTATGGAGTTTACATGGCACTTTGATCTTTCATATTAATACTCTCAATTGATATTAACCAACTAGAACATTACAGACTCCTTCACCAAGCACAGGAAATTTATAGAGATCAACAATGTGTAGTAATAGTTTAATTCTGTGGCTGGGCGTGGTGGCGCACGCCTTTAATCCTAGCACTTGGGAGGCAGAGGCAGGCGGATCTTTGTGAGTTCAAGGCCAGCCTGGTCTACAGAGTGAGTTCCAGGACAGCTGGGGCTACAGGGAGACCCTGCCTCGAAAAGAAAAAAAAAAAAAAGTTTAATTCTGTGTATCCAGCAGTTTCAGCTCTGAGATCTCTAAATTTTGCAAAAGTCATCGGCAGTCTAAGCTTTGTTGAATTTTTCCAAGATATCAATTTTTTTTCTTCTGGTGTTTTTGAAACAAGGTCTCCCTGTAGATCAGACTGGCCTTGAACTCACAGAGATC
Organism: Rhizomys pruinosus; assembly: GCA_009823505.1. Classification (NCBI taxonomy): domain Eukaryota; kingdom Metazoa; phylum Chordata; class Mammalia; order Rodentia; family Spalacidae; genus Rhizomys; species Rhizomys pruinosus. The sequence continues at coordinate 971,869 of VZQC01010202.1, forward strand.
CGCCTGCCTCTGCCTCCTGAGTGCTGGGATTAAAGGCGTGTGCCACCACGCCTGGCCAAGATTTTTGACAGGTCTGATGTGAGCATGCTTAGCACCAAGAAAAGTTCAAATTGAATCAGTATGCATTTCCAGTTCAAGTAGGGCCAGGCCAAAGCTACCTTCTACTGCAGCAGAATCTATGTGACTGAGCTTTGACTTGTGTGATGCTGGCCTGCTCGCCACTTGCACCTATTAGCAGATCACTAGGTATTCAAATAAATCAGGTTTGGGAAATTTTTTTAAATTTACTTATTGTAAATTCTTTTTTATCTTAAATTTATAAACAACAGTAGTAGACATTCAATAAATGTTTGTTAATGAGTACATAAAGCTTGTAAACATGTCATAATAATGACATGTTAATACCAATAGAAATATAGTATATATTATAGCCATATCCTTAGGCTCTTTAGTAGTTATCCATGAGAGTATAATTTCCTTAAAAATTAGATAGTCTTGCCGGGCGTGGTGGCGCACGCCTTTAATCCTAGCACTTGGGAGGCGGAGGCAGGCGGATCTTTGTGAGTTCAAGGCCAGCCTGGTCTACAGAGTGAGTTCCAGGACACCTGGGGCTACAGGGAGACCCTGTCTCAAAAAAAGACCAAAAAAAAAAAAATTAGATAGTCTTAATCTTTTCGGTGTTCTGAGTCAAAACAGCTGATCACTGTCTTTTTCCTAAAGGATTGCTATTCAATTCTTTTCATCTTAATAGACAGGAGCCCTGAGAATCTAGAAACTCTTAATGTATATAATTTTTGTATGTGTATTCACCATCATTAGGCTGTCTCGCTGTCTCTGGTAAGCAACACACTTGTGCCAGACCTTGTCCCCCATTATTCTTCCTCCCACAATGTCGTCTTTATCCCTTCAGACAGCTGATACTCTGCTATGTTGGATAGCTTTAATGTCAACTTGACACACCTGGATTGAGGGAGCCTCAATTGGGGAACTGGCTCCATTGGACTGGCCTGTGGCCACATCTGTGGAGTATTGTCTTGATTGTTGAGCAATGTGGGAGGGCCCAGCCCACTATGGGTGGTGCCACCCCTGTGCAGGTTGTTGTATACTGTATAAGAGGGCAGGCTGGGCATGGGCCAGGGGAGCAAGCCAGTAAGAAACATTCCTCCATGGCCTGTGCTTCAGTTCCTGCCTTCAGGTTCCTGCCCTGAGTTCCTACCTTGGGCTCCCTGCATGATCAACTGTGACCCAGGAGATGTGAGCTGAATAAACCCTTTCCTCCCCAAGTTGGTGTCGGTCAGAGTGTTTCGTCACAGCAGTGGAAAAGCACTAAAGCACTGCCAATTCATGGAGCCTCCTAAAGCTCCTTCTTCGCAAAGCTTCTTTCCCAGATGATGAACTTCTTAGAAACAAGGATGATACATTTGTACCATACTTAGCACTCAAATATTATACATCCATTGCAAGTTCATAAATGCTTGAAGACCGTGCTGAGGCAGGTGACTCTCTGTGAGTTCCAGGCCAGCTGGGGTTATAGGAAAACCCTGTCTCAAAAAATAAATTAAATTAAAACAAAACCCCACAAAACAAACAAAAATACTTTAAAAGGAGGAAAAAAAATGTAATTGAGCGCAAATTTCAAGTGTCTCGTTGTTGAACTAAAATTTGTAATTTTCTTTCCTTTCATTTTAGTTCATTCTAGCTACAGTGATGGTCACCTCACCTGGGCCAAGTTCTGCAAGGTACAAATGGGGAGAAGGGGGTCATTTTGCAACTTCATCTTGTTGCTCTCTCTAAGCCTCCATATCACTATCTGGAAGTCTTGCAGATTTCCTGGAAAAGGATAATTTTAAAAGAAAGTATTGGGCTGGAGAGATGGCCTAGCGGTTAAGAGTGCTGACTGCTCTTGCAGAGGACCTGGGTTCGATCCCCAGCACCCACATGGAGGCTGAGAACCGTCTTTAACTCCAGTTCCAGGGGAATCTGACTCCCTCTTCTGACCTCTGCAGCATTGCACGACACAGGTGCACAGACCTGCATGCAGACAGTACACTCATACACAAAAAAATAATAAAGTAAAAAAATGTTTAAAAAAAAAGAAAGTATTGTCTACCTTAAAGAAAATTTTTATTTTAAAATAATAATTTGTTACATCAGTGTCACTGTGTACATAATGACTGTCCTCCTCTGCTCTTATTTCCAATAGGAACATTTGCCTGGCAAATCATTTACCTTTTGGACCTGGCTTGAAGCAATATTGGATCTAATTAAGAAACATATTCTTCCCCTTTGGATTGATGGGTGAGTTATGGGCTTTATTTTCCATTATTAGTTAGGTACTTTTCCCATTTCTTTTTCCTTTTAAGTGTGTTTAGTGCCATAAGGGGTAAATAGAGTTGCAGTTTCTTCAGATAATTTTGTATAATAGTATAATGTGTAATATACATAAGCATTATAGAATGATGAACATTTCAGGTACAGTTGGTTTTTTATTATATGCATGACAAACATTAAGTCAGTTCTTTATGAGTGAAAAAATACAAATGCAATAATGATCAAATGGAACTCTATCTTGCTTTTATTTTAGGTATGTCATGGGTTTTGTTAGCAAAGAAAAAGAACGATTTCTGCTCAAGGATAAAATGCCTGGGACCTTTTTATTAAGATTCAGTGAAAGCCATCTTGGAGGGATAACATTCACCTGGGTGGACCATTCTGAAAACGGTATATGCTCACTACTGTTTATTCCTGCATATTTAGTATTCTTGAGTTTGATTGCTGGGGTTTAAGTTTCCAGACATGTGTGGTATATAGATATGGTTTTCATACATTCCCCTGGGTTTGAATATGGATTGATGCAGTTGACCCAGAACAGGGTTCCTGAGAATTCCTAAAGCCAGTGTGTCACCCTCTCTCATATGCATAATCTGTACTGGCCAGTCGTCAGGTCATGTTTTTGAGCCATGAAGATAATCTTGGTAGGGAAAACAACCATAAACAACATCTACAAGAACCTGACTATTCCAATTTCTGTGTTTTCAGGAGAAGTGAGATTCCACTCTGTAGAACCCTACAACAAAGGCCGGTTGTCAGCTCTGCCATTCGCTGACATTCTTCGAGACTACAAAGTTATTATGGCTGAAAACATTCCTGAAAACCCTCTGAAGTACCTTTACCCTGACATTCCCAAAGACAAAGCTTTTGGCAAACACTACAGCTCCCAGCCATGCGAAGGTAAGTTTCCTTATATTTATTCTTCTCTTGAGATTTGGAAAATAATGTCCTATCAGAGGAAAGTGAATGAAGTTCCTTTTTTATTACTTTGATCACTGTATGATCTAAGGAACATATGGAGGTCAAAGCCTTAGAAATGAAATACCAGGTCAGCAGTTCTTAAGGAGGGACCGCTAGAGCTATTGGACACTAGCTGCAGCCAGACTTCACTATGACCAAGGATCCCTTTGGCAGCCACCTGTAGAGAAAGAGCTTAGAGTTTCTTCTTAAAAAAGGAGTGGTGATTGTATTTCTATGACTAAAGGAAAGGAAATGAAAGAGATGATGACAAAAAGCTTATTTTATTTATTATTTTTATTTTTTGAAACAGGGTCTCCCTTTAGTCCCAGCTGGCCTGGAGCTCACTCTGTAGACCAGGCTGGCCTTGAACTCACAGAGATCCACCTGTCTCTGCTCCTGAGTGCTGGGATTGAAGGCGTGTGCCACCACGCCCAGCAAAAAAGCTTTTTTAAAAAAAATAAGGCAATGCTAGGCATAGTGGCATACACCTTTAACCCCAGCACTTTGGAGGCAGACGCAGATGAATCTCTGTGAGTTCAATGCCAGCTGGTCTACAAATCGAGTTCCAGGCTAGCTGGGGCTATAGGGAGACCCTGTCTCAAAAAGGCCAAGTAATAATAAAATAATAATAATAATAATAATAATAATAATGCAGACCTATATTTTACAAAAGAACTCCAAAGTTGATAAGTGTTAAGTTTTTCACTACTGTAGCATTGAAGGGGCAAGAGAGGCAAAAACACCTTAAAGGAAGTAAGGCAGTTGGGCCAGGCTTATTTACAACTGAGGGGCCCTTATCAGCTGGTCTTAAGTAAACAAAACCATGCTAAAGGAAGTAAGGTAGGCGGGATAGCTGGTCGTAAGTAAACAAGAGGGGGCTAAAGGAAGTAAGGTGGGGGCCAGCTGGTCCTAAGTATACCAGAGGGGGCTAAAGGAAGTAAGGTAGGCCCGGCCTGGGGTGTTTTGAAACTTTTCCAATTGGCTCTAGCTATTTGACCTTTTAAGATGATTGGCTGTTCCCTTGTGGTCTTTGCCTTTATAAGCTGCTGTAGTGCTTGCAATAAATGAGATCAGCTGTGACTGACTCCCCATCTGTTTGAGTGTCTCTAGGACATGGGAGGCTGCAAGGTAGGGGCAGACTGTGCACCTGTCTTTCCCCTTCCATCTGGTTGCGGTGTGTGTGTGTGCGCGCGTGTGCGCGTGTTGCTGGGGATGGAACTCAAGGTTTTGATGCATGCTAGGCAAATACAACAACACTGAAACATATCCCCCATCCTACCTTATAATCCTAAAACCCAGAGTATTTATTCTCTGCTAGAGAAGAGACACAAGGACCTATGCTTCCTCCCCCTCTACTATCCTACTTTTCCTGTGTATTCCCAAAGGACCTAGAAGAATAGCTGTCCAAAATAGGCCTTCAGTAAGTATTTATTGAATGCATGAAAGAAAGTTCATAAGGTTAGCTATATTCAGTAAGGGAAGTTCACCGTTTTGTTTATTTCATGAAAGCACAATTAGTCTTCTGTGTCTACAGTTTTTCTATGTGCTTTTACAATAAGCCAAATATCAAAAATACTTTAATTGTATTTATTTGTTTATTTTATTTTATTTTTTTGGTCTTTTTGAGACAGGGTCTCCCTGCAGCCCCAGCTGTCCTGGAACTTGCTCTGTAGACCAGGCTGGCCTTGAACTCACAAAGATCCACCTGCCTCTGCCTCCCGAGTGCTAGGATTAAAGGCCCCAGCTAATTGTATCTATATTGAGCAGGTATATACTTCTCTTTATAAGCAAAACAGCATAAAAGTTCTTTAAACAGCATTTACATCATAGTAAGTATTATAAGTAACCTGGATATTATTTAAAGTATACAGGAAGATGTGCTTATGTTCAAAGCAAAATCTACATTATGTCACAGAAACGATTTGAGCATTGTGGATTCAGCAAATGCCGAGGTTCCTAGAGCCAAATCCCCCATGGATACCAAGGAATAACAGAGTGCAGTCTGTAAAGATCTTCATCTATAGAGACTAAATCTCTGGGCACTGTCTGTGGAATGTCCTGCAGTCACCACAGACAGTGACTTGCTGCCACCCCACTCATTCCCTTTGAACAGAAAAAATAGAACAGAGCTGTGGCACTCTGGGGGCTAGAGAGATGGTTCAGCAGTTAAGAGCACTTCCTACTCTTTTCTTTATTTTTATTTTTATATGTATGAGTATTACACCCACATGTATGTACCATGTCCATGGGGTCGAGAGGAGGGCATCAGATCCTCTGAAACTGGATTCAGAAGGCTGTTATCCACCATGTGGGTGCTAGGAACTGATCCCAGTCCTCTGAAAAAGCAGCCTAGTACTCTTTTTTTGGTATGTGTATGAATGTACTATCTGCATGTAGGTTTGTGCACCCGTGTAGTTCAATGCCTCGGAGGTCAGAAGAAGGTGTCAGATTCCCTTGGAACTGGAGTTAAAGACATTCTCAGCCGTCATGTGGGTGCTGGGGATCGAACCCAGGTCCTCTGCAAGAGCAGTCGGTGCTCTTAACCGCTAGGCCATCTCTCCAGCCCCAGCCTAGTACTCTTGACTACTGAGCTAGTCTCCATCCCCCCACTTGCTAATTTGCAGAGGACCCAGACTGTGTTCCCAGCACCTACATGGTCGTTCACAACCATCTATAATTCCAGCTCCAGGTGTTCTAATGCCTCCTCCTCACCTCCATGGGCATTGTATGCATATGGTGCACATGTACACATGTAGGCAAAACACTCATACACATAAAAAATAAATCTCTTAAAATTTTAAATGATAATCTATATGTAGGCTAATCAATAGAAATATTAACACGACAAATTAAAGTTGGGAAACTGGATCGAGCACTATGTCAATGTGGTATACCTGAGAAGCTGAGAAATGTTTCCAAGGTTTGCTCATTACTATTACTTCAATACTGGTAATTAGCTCTGTGTACTGTTACTTTTAGGAAGACTGATATATGAGCTTCAAAACTTCTGTTTAGTAATAAGGTTATGAATGATGTTTTAATGAAAAGATCTGGGTAACTACAGTGTTGGGCAGCTTTCTGTTACTTTAACCAAAGAATCTGGGTGTCCCCTCCCAGGCCATCCTCCCAATGACCTTCCTCCCCTCCTCTAGGCCCCACATCTTAAAGGTGCTACCAATTCCCAGTAGTCCAAAGACTAGCAACCAAACCTTCAAGGCATGAGCCTCTGAGAGACTCTTCTCAAGCCATAGCGCTATAAACCCCCAAACACACAAATCCATCAGATGTCATCAAACTTAAATGCAACATAAAGGACAAGTGACAAAACAGATTCTCAGGTTTTTTTTTATTAATTTATTTATTTTATGTGTATGTATGTACTGTCTGCATACAGGTCTGTGCACCCGTGTCGTGCAATGCCGCGGAGGTCAGAAGAGGGTGTCGGATTCCCCTGGAACTGAAGTTCTCCTGTAATTGGAGCTATGGACGGTTCTCAGCCACCATGTGGGTGCTGGGGATCGAACCCGGGTCCTCTGCAAGAGCAGTTGGCACCCCAACCGCTAGGCCATCTCTCCAGCCCAGATTCTCAGTTTTTATTACACATCAGTCATTAATAGTGAATTTGGATTCGACCTGCCAAGAGTTTGTTGTTCTCTTCTTATGCATTTTGTGTTTATCCAGGTGGCTGCTGCTTCTATTCAACTAAACATTTTTGTGAATTGCTCAAAAACTGCATTATTTATTTACCTTTTATTTATTTGCCTTTTAGCATTGCTGGTATTTTCCTAGCTGTTTCGTTTCGAATTTTATCAATAATGCTGACATTTCCCCCCAACACTGTGCCTTTCTTTTCCAGTTTCAAGACCAACAGAAAGAGGAGACAAAGGTTATGTTCCTTCCGTTTTTATCCCCATTTCAACAATGTGAGTAACCTTAGTCACACATATGATATTTACTGTTGAACAGATTTTTTTTCAAAAAGCTTTCCTATAAAAGATTTAAGTAGAGCAGAGTACATATAACTGAGAATAAAGCATTTTAATGGCCAATAAAGCATTTTATATCTAATTTCTTTCAACGCATAAAGCTAGTCTTCAGGGCATAGTCACCAGTCTATTATGACTGGAATTATAAAGCTGCCCTTTGATAGCTCATATGTTCCATAGCAGATTGAATGCTGTGATATGAAGTGATGCATTAGGTAGCTCAGCATTACAAATAGATGAAAGCACTCTGAGTCCCTGCCACAGCTAGTCACCAGCATTATCTCCTAATCCTTGTAATATTCTCTTGTTATCTCTTTAAGCCGAAGTGATTCCACTGAGCCACAATCGCCATCAGACCTTCTCCCCATGTCTCCAAGTGTATATGCTGTGCTGAGAGAAAACCTGAGTCCCACAACAATTGAAACTGCAGTATGTTGCCCACATTCCTCTCCCCCTTTCCCCTCATTTTGGGTCTAGGATCTTCACAATGTAGCATAGGTGGCTGGTGAATCAAAGTGGGTAGAGTACTGGCACAGATTCATATGCACAACACAAGATATGTGTGTTGCTAAATTTGTGATACTGAAAGCAAATACAGCCTACTAGAACTCCTTTGACGTGTTGCCCATAAAACCCACCAGAGGGCAAAATACCCTTTACTTCACTCTCCCTACTACATCCCTGGGCTCTATCAGTCCCCAGCAAAACAATACATATTAATCAGCATTTATAAGTCTGTTTTAATATTTATCTTTAAAAGTTCAAGCACCACAAATTCCATTTTTTTCTCCCAGTTTCTGGGCCTCCCCAAGCAGAATATGAATAATAATTAGTAGCAGTATATTTTCTTCTTTTTGAACCATGTCACAATCTATTCATAAGAACAGATTACTGGGAATGCATTCTCATCTTCCAATACTGTCAAGTTCAAGCTCTCCAATTTACGTAAAGTGAAGGTATGTCAGAACAGAACACCGGAAGGATCTAGAGCCCTAGGGGATGTGTATCTGGCTAGAAGTCAGGTGATATTGAGTTCTTCTCTGGAAGATTTCCAGGGATGGAAAATCCAAATAGTTCTTGGGTGGCTTACTCCAATGTTGGTTTGTCTGTAATTCATCAATTAACTAATATCTAACTGAGCTTTTCCCACATCTGAATCCATTTTCACATTACATTTTAGTATGATGAATGGATTTTTTTTCTTTTTTAAAAATTATTTTTAATTAGTGTCTGTATGTGTGTTTAATATGTTTTTAAATATTTTTATTGAAGTTATGTGTGTTTCATACATCGTTTCTCAGTCCAATCTAGACTCCTCTTGTTTTCCATGCCCCCTGCCATTCCTGCCCTGTATCTTTTTCTGATTCTTTTCAAAGTTTTTTCAAAGCAGAGGATTATTGTCCTTGGGGGAACTTTACTGTTTCAGCCCAGCCAGTTCCTGTCCCAGTTCCTCTGCTATTGTTCCCTCCAATCTTTACCACTTGTATTGTATTTAGACCCCCTCCCCTAGCTGCTCCCTCTCATACCCCCCACCCTACCATGGTTCATATATTCAGTCATACATTGACTCAAGTCAAAACTCATACATATGATATATATATATATATATATATGTCTCACCTATACTAAAATTACATCATTTGTACACAAAGTGTCATTTCCATATAATACTTCAGGATTCACATTTTTCTTTTTTTTTTAATTTATATTACTCTAAAATATGCCTATGTATCCTCCACCCATATACCAAGATTACCAAGTCTGAAAATAAGTGGTGAGTTAATTCTAGAGCCTGTTAAGGGATTTACATTATCAGAGCACAGTTGCTTTCAGGGAAAGGGGTATATAATGTTGATGTTCAGTTTGCCTTACAACTCGGTGCTTGGTGATAGCATCCACAAATTAGGGATACCATTCATTGTTTGCTTTTCTGGGACTGTGTTACTTCAGTTAGCATAATATCATCTAGTTCCATCCATTTAGCTGCAAAGTTCATGATGCCATCTTTCTTTACTGCTGCATAGAATTCCATTGTGTAGATGTACCACATTTTCTCTATCCACTCATTGGCTGAGGGGCATTTGGGTTTGTTCCAGCTCTTTGCTATTGTGAAGAGAGCTGCAATGAATATGGCTGTGCATGTATCTCTGCAGTGGAAGGAGTCTTATAGGTATATACCCAGGAGTGGTATGGCTGGGTCAGGTTATAGGCTCATTTTGAGTCTTTTAAGGGTTCTCCATACTGCTTTCCAAAGTGGTTGTACAAGTTTACATTCCCACCAGCAGTGGATGAGTGGTCCCCTTTCCCCACAACCTCTCCAGCATTTGGTATCATTTGTTTTCTCGATCCTAGCCAGTCTTATCAGAGTGAGTTGATATCTTAAAGTGGTTTTAATTTGCATTTCCTTAATTATTAGCGATGTTGAACATTTTTTAAGATGTTTCTCAGCCATCTTTATTTCCTCATTTGTGAAGTCTCTGTTCAGCTTTTTACTCCATCTTTTTAGTGGGTCATTTGTTTTCTTTTTTGTTTTTTGAGTAGTTTATATATGGTGGAAGTCAATGCTCTGTCAGATGTATCACTGGTGAAGGTTTCCTCCCATTCTGTGGGTTTTCACTTCCCTGATTGTTTCTTTTACTGTACAGAAGCTTTTGAGTTTAATGAGGTTCCACTTGTCAATTATCAACCTCATTTCCTGTGAGGCAGCTGGCTGATTTAGGAAGTCTCCTCCTATGCCTATGTCTTGTAGGTTGCTGCCAACCTTTTCTTCTATCATCTTCAGAGTTTCCCATTTCACGTTGAGGTCTTTAATCCATTTGGAGTTTATTTTTGTACAGGGCAAGAGGTAGGTGTTTAGTTTTATTCTTCTACAAGTGGTTATCCAGTTTTGCCAATACTATTTGCTGAAGATGCTATCTTTCCTCCATTGAGTCTTCTTGGCCCCTTTGTCAAATATGAGGTGGCTCAAATTGTGTGTGCTCAAATTTGGATCCTCAATTTTGTTCCATTGGTCTTCTATAGGTCTGTGTTTGTGCCAGAACCAGGCTGTTTTTATGACTATAGCCCTGTAGTATGGTTTGAAATCTGGTATAGTGATCCCTCCTATATTGCTCTTTTCACTCAGGGTTGCTTTGGCTATTTGGGGTCTTTTGTTTTTCCATATGAATTTAAGGATTTTTTTTCCCAAGTCTGTGAAGAAACTCATGGGGATTTTAATTGGGAATGCATTGAATCTATATATTAATTTGGGTATAATGGACATTTTTACTATATTAATTTTTCTAATCCACGAGCATGTGAGGTCTTTCCATCTTCTGATGTCTTCTTCAATCTCCTTCTTCAGGGGTTTAAATTTTTTGTTGTAGAGATGTTTGGTGTCTTTGGTTAGATTTACTGCCAGATATTTTATTGTTTTTGATGCTATTGTGAGTGGGAAGGTTTCCTTATATTTCTTCTTCAGTTGCTGCTTGTTGGCGTAAAGAAAGGCTACTGATTTTTCTAGGTTAATTTTGTATCCTGACACTTTACTGAAAGTCTTGATCATTTCTAGGAGCTTTCTGGTGGAGTTTTTAACACCGCTTTGGTAAACTATCATATTGTCTGCAAAAAGGGATAACTTGACTTCCTTTTTTCTAATTAGTACTCCTCTAATTTCCCTTTCTTGTCTTATTTCCCTAGCAAGTATTTCAAGCACTATATATATATATTGAAGAGGAATGGAGATATTGGGCAGCCTTGCCATGTTCCTGTCTTTAAAGGGAACGCTTCTAACTTTTCTCCATTTAGGATGATGTTTGCTGTGGGTTTCTTGTATATGGCTTTGATTACATTGAGGAATGATCCCCCCAATCCAATTCCATCTAGGACGTTAAGCATGAAGGGATACTGGATTTTGTCAAAGGCTTTTTCTGCATCAATTTAGATGATCATGTGTTTTTTGTTTTTCAATCCATTTATGTGTTTTATGATATTTATTGATTTACATATCTTGAACCATCCCTGCATCTCTGGTATGAATCCAACTTGGCCATGATGGATGAACTTTTTGATATGGGTGTATATGCAGTTTGCAAGTATTTTGTTGAGAATTTTTGTATCTGTGTTCATTAATGAGATGGATCTATAGTTTTCTTTTTTAGTTGTATCTTTGCCTGGTTTGGGTATTAGAGTGATGCTGGCTTCATAGAAGGAATTGGGGAGATTTCCCTCTGTACTCTTCTGAACAGTTTGAGAAATAATGGCTGTAAATCTTCTTTAAATGTTCTATATTATTCTGCTGTGTACCCATCTGATCTGGCTTTTTTTTTTTTTTTTTCTTTGTATGTGTATGAATGTACTGTCTGCATGTAGGTTTGTGCACCCGTGTCGTGCAATGCCGCTGAGGTCAGAAGAGGGTCTTGGATTCCCTTGGAACTGGAGTTCTCCTGGAATTGGAATTACAGACGGTTCTCAGCCGCCATGTGGATGCTGGGGATCGAACCCAGGTCCTCTGCAAGAGCAGTTGGTGCTCTTAACCGCTAGGCTATCTCTCCAGCCCCGGACCTGGGCTTTTTAAATTTGGGAGTTTTTTTATTACATCTTCAATTTCCTCAAATATTGTGGGTCTGTTTAACTGTCAATCTCTTCTTGGTTAAGGTTTGTTGATTCCCAGGATTTCAAATGTTCATCCATTTCTCTTAGGTTTTCAAGTTTAGTAGAGTATAGGTTTTTGAAGTATTCCTGTATTATGGTCTGGAGTTTTTCATTGTCTGTTGTGATGGTTCCCCTTTCATTAGAAATTCTATTGATTTGGAGTTGATCTTTCTTTCTTTTGGTTAACTGGGCTAAAGGTCTGTCTATCTTGTTTACCCTTTCAAAGTACCAACTTTTGGATTCATTGATTTTTGTGTGTGTGTGTATTTTCTTTGTTTCTATTTCATTGATTTCTGCTCTGATTTTTGTTATTTCTTCCTGTCTGTTGGGTTTAGGGTTCATTTGTTGTTGTCTCTAAAGTGTTTTTAGCTGCAGTATTAGATTGTTTATTTGCATTCTGTTTTTTTAATGTAGGCACCCAGGGCTATAAATTTCTCCCTTAGGACTGCTTTTAAAGTATCCCAAAAGTTTTATTATGTTGTATTGTCATTTTTGTTTAGTTCCATGAATGCATTTATTTCTTTCTTAATTTCTTCCTTGACCCATTCATTATTCAGGAGTATGTTGTTTAGTCTCCATGTGTTCTTGTAGATGGGCAAGATTTATACTGCTGTTGATATTGAGCTTTATTGCACTGTGGTCTGATATAATGTATTAAATTATTTCAGTTCTTTTGTATTTGTTGAGATTTATTCTGTGTCCCAGTATGTGGTTGATTTTGGAGAAGGTTTGTGTGGTGCTGAGTAGAAAGTATTTCTCTGGTGTTTGGGTAGAATATTCAGTAGGTGTCTGTGTATTGTTCAGTTCAGGTGTCTGTTTATTCTTTGTTCAGTTGACTTATCCAAAGGGCTCAGTGGAGTATTGAAGTCCCCCACTATTAGTGTGTTGGGATTAATCTGTGCCTTAAGGTCTTACAGGCTTGTGTTGATAAAGTTGGGTGCACCAGAGTTTGGTGCATAGATATTTATGATTATGAAATCTTCATGGTTAATTGTTCCTTTGATAAGGATGTAATGGCCCTGTTTGTCTCTTCTGATTAGTTTTACTTTGAGGTCTATTTTGTCTGATATTAGAATGGCAACTCCTGCTTGCTTTTTGGTTCCATTTGCTTGGAATTTCTTTTTTCATCCTTTCACTTTAAGTAGGTGCCTATCCTTGAGGGTGAGATACATTTCCTGTAGACAGCATATAGAGGAATTCTGTTTTCTAATCCATTCTCCCAGTCAATGTCTTTTGATAGGGGAATTTAGCCCATTAATATTTAAGGTTATTATTGAGAGGTGTGTTGCTTCTTTTCATCCTATTTTCTGTTTGCATTCTTGGTCTAGGTTTGTATTTTCGTAGTTATACTTTTATTAGTTTCTCTCTCTCACTGTTTGGGGATAGTTGATCCTTTCTTCTGTCCTTTGAATTGCTTCGAGTATTTTCTGACGGGTTGGCTTCCTAGACCTGTATTCTTTCATCTTGTTTATGTCATGGAAGATTTTTCTTTCTTTTTCAACTATGATCAACACTTTTGCTGGGTATAGTAATCTAGGTTGGCATCTATAGTCTAATACTGGGAATACTTTGGTCCACATTCTTCTGGCTTTCATAGTTTGCATTGAAAAGTCCGCTGTAATTCTGATGGGTGTCCCCTTATATGTAATTTGTTGTTTGTCTCTCATTGCTTTCTGTATTTTGTCTGTGTTTTGGACATCTAGATTTTTAACTATGATATGGCATGGGGAGTTTTTTTTTCTGATCTTGTCTATTTGGTGTTCTATGTGCTTCTTGCATTTGTATGGGTTTGTCTTTTTTCAGTTTGGGGAAATTTTCTTCTGTTATTCTGTTGAAGATTTATCAATACTGTTGTCTTGGGATTCTTCCCTTTATCCTTATGATGCGGAGATTTGGTCTTTTCATAGTTTTCCACATTTCCTGATTGTTCCACTCTTGCATTTTTTTTTCATATTCTTTTCTTGTGCATTCTAGTTCTTCTACTTTATCTTCCAGTGTTGATATTCTATTTTCTGCTTCCTCCAATTTGTTCCTGAGGCTTTCTCCCATTATTTCCTATTGATTGGGTGAGTGTTCAATTTCCTTTTTCATTTCATCCTGTGATTTCTTTAGTATTTCCATTTCTTTTGGGGGCTTCTCATTCTTTTCCTGTAGCTCCTTGCTCTGCTCTATTTCCTTTTTCATTTCAGCCTGGTATCTCTTCAGTGGTTCCACTTCCTTCCAGAGTTTGTCATTCTCTCCCTGGATTGAGTTCCTTCCTGAGTTTGTCATTCTTTCCCTCTAGTTCCTTCCTGAGTTTGTCATTCTCTCCCTTTAGTTTTTTGATTTTTTTCTTTATATTCCTTGATTTCTTTGATTTGTTCTTTATATTCCTTGATTTCTTTGAGTATGTCTAAGATTGTTCTAATATCTGTGTCTTGGGTTGTTTCTAGGGAAATCTCATTGTGTTCCTGTGCAGCTGCTGTCTAATTTAGAAAGTCGATTTCTCAGCTGGGCGTGGTGGCGCACGCCTTTAATCCTAGCACTTGGGAGGCAGAGGCAGGCGGATCTTTGTGAGTTCAAGGCCAGCCTGGTCTACAATGTGAGTTCCAGGACAGCTGGGGCTACAGGGAGACCCTGTCTCGAAAAGACCAAAAAAAAAAAAAGTCTTTTCCTTTTACAGAACTGGTAGAGTTTGGTGTGGATTTATTCTATGTTTTTCCCACTTTTTTTTTTTTGTTGTGTTTTTGGCATGTGGGTTTATTTTACTGTTTTTATTCTGATGTAAATCTCAACTTTTCCTTCGTTTCTTCGGAGGCTTTGCTTTGCTTGCTTCCTTCAGGTGCTTTCTTCGCCTTCTCCTTGTTTATGGAGGGCTGGCTGGTCTGAGTTTCAGATTTTCACTTTTCATTACATATTGTATATTGGAAGGTCTAGCTAATTCTTCCCTTTCTGTTCTGAAGGTTTTCTGGAGACTGGATAGGTAATAACCAGGTCAGTTCATCACTGAGCACTATGTGCACTCTGTTTCCCTCCTTCCAGTTCCTCTCGTTTGGCTGTGAAACCTAGTGTGCTGGGACTGGAGTTGTGGAAGGTTCCTGTCTCTTCTTCCTTACACCTTGGACGACTGACTACCTCTATTCTCCCTGGGACTTGTACCTCAGCATAAGGGGAGAGATGGAAGGGTGTTAGGTCTCCCCTCCTTGTCCCGTCTGCTGTGCTGTCTGGGAGACTCTGCCCACGCCAATCACGCAGATGCAGGGAGTGTGTGGTTTTGCCTGGGTGGTTGAACCCGGTCCACTGAGGGCTGGCTTCCCAAAAGACCACCGCCCTCTGCTTACTTCTCCTGAGCACAAGTCTCCCCTCCTTGTCCCTTCTGCTGTGTGTAATATGTTTAAAGGGACACACCATGCCACATCACATGTATGATGTCAGAAGACAATTTTATGAAGTCATTCCTCTCCTTCCACCTTTATGTGGCCTCCAGTTTCTGGAACTCAGATCAACAGGCTTGCAGGGCAAGCGCTTTTACTTGCTGAGTTGTCATGCCTGACCCATGAATAGCCTTAACATGTTTTTATTATTGTTGGTTATTTGTTGTTGTTTTTGTTTTTGTAGTTTCTAATTTACTTGAAAGGTGCCTTTTTTTTGATTCATCAGCCCCGATTACTTCAATGAATTCTTTATTAATTAGTAAAAAGATTATAGATTGTTTAGTAAACACAAAGAGTGTTTGTCTATCCCCTCAAAATAGTGATTTGTTTGCAAAAGTGATTTCCTTAACAACTATTTTCATTTTTAATTTTAGATGAAGTCTCCATATTCTGCTGAATGATAGGACAAACTGACACTTCAAAGAAGGAAACAAATGAAAAAGCTAAAAGACTGTTCTTTGCCAAACACCACAATTTATTTCTTCAGCTTTGTAAATACCGGTTTCTAGAAAATGGTAGAAGTTTGAAGCTCTCCTCTCACTGGTGGGACACCAACAACTGCAAGTGCTGTGACAAAAATGCTAAAAACCAAAGCTTCAGATAAACTTACAAGATAGGACAACTTTAAGAAACCAGCGTTCTTAGTAATAATATAACAGAAGACTCACATGTGTTTATTTCTGATTTTGTTTCTGGGGTGGTACTGAGGAGTTTGGCTCTAGAAGGTATGTTAACATTTCAGGGTAGGTCAAGACTACAAGGGCATACCAACATTACTCAAAACCAGCAGGAGGGCTTGGCAGAAAAGCCAAGCAAGTGCCATGGCAGTAGATCCAGGATGGGGAAATGACGAGGCATGAGGAGCAGTGATTCACAGGCCATGGGATGAACTGTGAGCCTTCTGCCATGCCAACATTTTCCTAGCTGGGGGGCTCATGGCTGCTGGTGGCACTGCCAGGGATGCAACCCTTATTAGAGAGGAGGGATCCAGAGTTGCTCCTGGTGATATATGGGGCAAAATGCACTAATATTAAAGGCATTTCAAGTGGTCAGGTGGGTAAAATCTTATGAAAGGAGGACTGGGAAGCAAATAGCAACTCAGCCTTGGGTACCTGATTTCATCTGTGAGTCACACATGTTTCGATCTCTAGAAGAGGTTGCACTGGATGGGTTGAACAATCCTTTCTAGCTCCATTGTCTCTGGGCCCATTAATTTAAGCTGAGACTACAGAAGGGGCAAGAAGTTTCAGTGTGTCTGATGAAGAGAAGGGTTGCTTTACTGAATGGCAATGCAAGTATATGACTTTTTACCTTACTTCAGCCTGGAAGTTCTGTGGTGACATTGCTTAACTGTGCCCGTAGCAAAAGTGTAGGATCTCCCCTCACCCCACCTGCCCAAGAGTGGAGGGGTTCTCTGTCTACTAAGGCCTAGAGTAGAGATGCTGCTGAGCCAGATGAGGAAGCTGAACTACTGCTGAAGCATCTGTCATGACCAAATGCAGCAGTATCTTGAGGCTGCTTTTAAAAAAATTATGTGCTATGCATGTTTTGCTTGCATGTATGCACATGTACCATACCTGCACAATGCCTGCAAAGGCCAGAAGAGGGTGTTGGATCCCTCTTCTGGACAGTTGTTAGCAGCCATGTGGGTGCTGGGATCCAAACCAGGGTCCTCTGCAAGAGTAGCCAGTGCTCCTGTGCTCTAAGCTTCTGAGTCATCGCTCCAGCCTCTTGAAGCTACTTTTTTTTTTGGGGGGGGGTCTTTTCAAGACAGGGTCTCCCTGTAGTCCCAGCTGTCCTGGAACTTGCTCTGTACACCAGGCTGGCCTTGAACTCACAAAGATCCACCTGCCTCTGCCTCCCAAGTACTAGGATATTAAAGGCGTGCGCCACCACGCCCGGCTCGAGGCTACTTTTTAAGACAAGTCCTGCCTGGAGAGCTAGAGATGACAGCCATCTCCAAAAAGGTCTCTCTCCTCTTCTGACTTTCAAGCAAACCAAACAGACAGAAGTTTATGTTGGTGGTACACACCTTTAATCCTAGCACTTGGGGGGCAGAGGCAGGCAGATCTCTGTGAATTCAAGGCCAGGCTGGTCTACAGAGTGAGTTCCAGGACAGCCAGAGCTACAGGAAGACCCTGTCTCTAAAAGACCCCCCCCCAAAAAAAAAGGAATATGGTTGATGGAAAAGAACTCAAAAGGGAAATAGTTTTTGTAACTTTACCCTGTTTTTTTCAAGGCTAGAAAGGTGGCTAAGCGGGCTGGAGAAATGGCTCAGTGATTAAGAGCACTGGCTCTTCTTACAGAGGACCCAGTACTGCAGAAGTCCCACACTCATATGGCAGCTAACAACCATCTACAACTCTTGCTTCAGGAGCTCTAATGCCCTCTCCTGACCTCCAAGGGCATCACATAACATGGGTGCACTTAGCATACAAGCACTCATACACATAAAAATTAATTTTTTGAAGGTGGCTGAATTGGTAAGGTGCTTGGCACACAAACTTCAGGATCTGAGTTCAATTCCTAACACCCACATAGCAAAACTGGGCTCAGCTGCATAGGCCTGTAATCCCCAATACAGCAAAGACAGAGACAAAAGGTTCCTTGTCTGCCAGCTAGTCTAGAAGAATTAGCAAGTTCTAGGTTCAGTGAGAGATCCTAACTCAAAAAATAAGGTGGAGCCAGGCATGGTGGTGTTGGCCTTTAATCCCAGCATTGAGAGGAGGGTGTGGAGAGACAGGCAGAACTTTGTGAGATGGAGGTCAGCTTGGTCTACATAGCAAGTTCCAGGCCATCTGGAGCTACAGAGACCCTGTCTCAAAATAATAGTAATAATAATAACAATATGGAGTAAGATATCCTAAGTCAACCTTTGGTCTTTATATGTACACAGATGTGTACACACACAACAGAGCTTCTAACCAATCATTCTGAGTCTTTCTATTCACGCTCATACTCCCTAGATTGTTTCTATGAAGCAAACCTCCTCCTACCCCAAGGCTGGTTCCCTGACAGTAATCTCAGGACACAGGTATCTGCTTGATGGAGGACCATATCAACACCAAGTCATTCTCTCATTTGCTATTTCCTTCCACAAATCAGTTTTCTGAAATTTCCTGGAATAATATGTCAACTCACAGTAGAATTGGAGGAAATTACAAATCTAGCCATTTCCTACTAGAAAATGCTCAATGGAAGTAAGATGTCAAAGGTTTTAGAAGCTTCTCATTCCCTGGAATTTTTCAGAACCACAGACTCTTAACTACCAAGAAGGATTTTTAAAGCTACTCAATGTGTAGCCTGGGGACAGAATGTCAAGGTTTCCTGTGTGAGCACATTTGTCATGGTTATTTGAACTAGACTAGAAAATACATAGAAGTTGGTACTTGGCTTTCTGTAACAGAGTCAAATGTTACATTATGAGTTCAATAAGTGGCTATTTTATTTAGATCCAGAGAATCAAAATCAAGTTCCTGACCCCAGGGTAGCAAGTTACTTCCCCAAAATGTGAGTTTTGTACTCCAGAGATCATCCTTGTGGGGTGGTAGAATTCTCTGAGAAGGGTCCTGAGGATATCCATTTAGTTTAATTTAAATCGTGCACATGAACTGGAAATGGAGTGAAAATGGAATTTGGACCCCAAACTCTACCCTTGGAATATTTTTTTGCCAAGTATGATTTAGTTTAGACTGCTATAAAAGTAGCATGCATTAGATAGCATCCAACGAAAGGAATTTCTTTCTTACAGTTCCAGATGTTGACGTACAAGATCAAGTGCATACGGGGGCAGGATCTCATGTGACCTCTTGCATTTGAAAAATGACTTCTTGTCTTGTATTGTCTTTATATATAGAGTGTGCTGGGGTCTCATAGAAGGGCACTACTCCCATTCCCGAGAGTTCATCTTCATGAAATCATCACGGCACTGTCTGTAGTACCAAATACCTGAAAAACACAGGAAGAAAAGGAATATTTTATCTCACATTTTCAAAGTGATTTCAGTCCATCATGGTGGGAGGCAGCTGAGCAGGCCGTGCTTGGCAGAGGCCGTTGTCATTGTAGCAAACCAGGAGAAAGAGAAAGCAAGCCAGAACCAAGGACAACTCTACCTTTCTTCTGCAGCCAGGTCCCACCACCTAAGGCATCCATACCCTTCAAAACAGTGCTGAGGGCTGCGCAAACTCAAGCCTATGTAGACATTTAGATTCAAACCTTAATATGACTGCTCTGGTTTCAATTGCTGTGATAAACACCATGACCAAAAGAAACTTGGACAGGAAAGGGTTTATGTGGCTTATAAATTACAGTCCATCCTCAAGGGAAATTCAGGCAAGAATGGAAGCGGAGACTGCTTCTCCTGGCTTCCTCCGCTCTACTGTTCTGCAGCCCAGGCCCACCTGCCTAGGGATGGCAGTCCTCAAAGAGGGCTGTGCCCTCCCACATCAATCAACAATCACAAACAGGTCTCACAGACATGCTCACAGGCTAATCTGATGGAAGAAATTCCTCAGTTGAGAGTCCCTCCTCCAGGGTATGTCCATGTGTCAAGTTGACAAAAAACATGACTAACATCTCCTAATACCATCATTTTTAAAATTGGGATTTCACCATATGAATATGGAAAACACAAACCTTCAGTCATAACAAGCTGGTGACAAGATGAATTTAATGGCATAAAATACAATTGAATTTGAAAATATGAAATCATGTTTCACTTGTCCTCTCATTGACCCCAGACCAATCACAGATACACATTTTGAAACTTATTTTTAGGGGACTGGAGAGATGGGTCAGCAGTTAAGAGTACCAACAACTCTTGCAGAGGACCTGGGATTGATTCCCAGCACCCACATGGTGGCTAAGAACCATCTTTAAGCCTGTGAGTTCAAGGCCAGCCTGGTCTACAGAGTGAGTTTCAGGACAGCTGGGGCTATAGGGAGACCCTGTCTCAAAAAGTAAAATAAATAGATAAATAAAAATTAAAAAAATAAAATTATTTTTATTTTTTTTGTTTATTTATTTATTATTTATTTATTTATTTGTCTTTTCGAGACAGGGTCTCCCTGTAGCCCCAGCTGTCCTGGAACTCACTCTGTAGACCAGGCTGGCCTTGAACTCACAAAGATCCTCTTGCCTCTGCCTCCCCAGTGCTAGGATTAAAGGCGTGTGCCACCATGCCCGGCATAAAATTATTTTTAATGGGGGCTGGAGGGATGGCCTAGCGGTTAAGAGCGACGACGCTCTTGCAGAGGACCCGGGTTCGATCCCCAGCACCCACATGGCGGCTGAGAACCGTCTGTGACTCCGGTTCCAGGAGAACTCCAGTTCCAGGGGGAATCCGAGACCTTCTTCTTGACCTCCGGGCATCGCACGATACGGGTGCGCAGACCTGCATGCAGACAACATTAATACACTAAAAATAAATAAATAAATAAAAATTTAAAACAAAATTATTTTTAATATAAGCACTTGGACTGGAGAGCTAATTCATTCCATAAACTGCTCCTTTCTAAGCATAAGGCAAGTTCAACGCCCAGAACCCACATAAAAAAGCTGGCAAGCTGGGCGGGGGGGCACGCCTTTAATCCAGCACTCGGGAGGCAGAGGCAGGCGGATCTTTGTGAGTTCAAGACCAGCCTGGTCTACAGAGTGAGTTCCAGGTCAGCGGGGCTATAGGGAGACCGCTGTCCTGACAAGACAAAAAAAAAAAACTGAGCATAGTGGTACACACTTGTAATCCGGGACCTGGGGAGGAAGAGACTAGCCTAGTTGTTTTTAGCTCCAGGCCAGTGACATTCTTTGCCCCAAGGGCAAGGTGGACGTCACCGGAGGAAATGACACTTTAGCCTGTCTTCTGGCCTCTACATAAACTTGTAACCAAGGGACTGCTTTCTTCATGTCACATGGTTCAGGAAGCTCGGGTATTCCCTATAGTAGAGGTAACAGATTTTGAAGTATAGGACTTCTCTCTAGAGGTGAGTAGATAATGACACAGCCCACACTTAGCAAACTGGGCACTGTGCACACATGCTCCAATTTCTTTTTTTTTTTTTTTTTTTTTGGTCTTTTCAAGACAGGGTCTCCCTTTAGTCCCAGCTGGCCTGGAGCTCACTCTGTAGACCGGGCTGGCCTTGAACTCAGAGATCCACCTGCCTCTGCCTCCCACATGCTAGGATTAAAGGCGTGCACCACTATGTCCAGCAACATGCTCCAATTTGTAACACAGGGCTTTTGTTCCCCCAAAGTTAACCATGAACATTTATTCCTGGTTTATCAGTACAATTAGTATAAAATAAAATGGACCCCTTTCATTGTGTCAGCCTATGGATCCTAACAAATCCATGGTTACAAAATCACTACTGTAAGACATAGAACACCCATCAGGATCCTCATGAAGGGGATGCGGCAACATCACAGTGAAGGGTGTTTTCCCATAGGACTTCTTATGTAGACAAAAGGATCTATTTAAAATAAATGGAAGGCTGGCAAGATGGCTGGCTCAGTGGGTAAAACTATTTGCTAGAGAAGTCCGACAACCCGAGTTCCTTCCCTGGAATCTACGTAAAGAGCGGAATGTGGTAGCGCCTGTCGTCATAGCACGCCCATAGAGAGATGGGAAGTGGACACAGGAGAATCACATGGAAGCTAAAGGGTTACCTAGCCTGGGGTATGCAGCACCGTGAGAACAAGAGAACACTGACTCAAAGACATGGTAGAGGGAGAGAACTGGCTCCTGAAAGTTGTCCTCTGACCTGCGCAGGCTCGACTGTGGCATGTATGTGCTTGCACTTAAACGTCAAACACACAATAAAAAAGTGGAATCCTTTCACTCCCTGCTGGAAATCGTTGAATGACTCATGACAGTCCACGTTAGCAATTCTTATGGAGGTAAATGGGCAGAATTCAAGGATTCATAAATTTGAATGGCAAAGATTATGGCTTTTTTTTTCCACTAACTTCTAATTGAGTTCAGAATTTACATCAAATTTGAATTACAGACAGCCAATCGTAACCCACACCACCTTTATGCCATATTACAGTTAGATATTAGAAACTGCATTAATCAATATAGACTCACTTCTAGATCTTATTTAATAGCACTATATGTTTTAAACGTGGTTTCAATGTGGTTTTAAACATCACAAAGTTCATCTGATATCCATATTTCAGTGTATCCAGCTTCCTTTTTAACATAATAAATTTTAAGTTAGACATTAAGCTAGACATTGTTAGAAGACATTCATATATTTTGTCAAACTCCTGAAGAAGTCCATGGTACAAAAATATGTTTAACTCTGAATAAAGATAATTCTCAACAGGTTTCTCCAAAGTCAGAAACTACATGGCGTGGTGGTTCTCAACTCATCACTTCCCCACAAAGGCTTCCTCAGCCTCTAAAGCATAGACACAAGACTGACAACTACTTTTGGTTTCTTTGAGGCCCCAATGTTCTCCTTCACCTTTCCCTGCCACACACTTTCAATTCTCCAGTCCTGGTCTATTTACCCTTTCACCTGGAAACTATTCATATGTTTCTGGACAGCCTTACTGTCAACTGCACACACGTGCACATAGAGTCAGAATATGGGAACAAGGTTCAGGTCACATCATGCCTTCTCCACAATATCCTCTGAGTCCCCCAGCACAATGTTTCCTACCTTGTCAACGCACATGTCCTGTCTTGTGCAAATACAAGGACAAAGATAGCCCTGTTCATAGTTCTATTCCTAGAATCTGACCTTGATAAATAGTGGTTTAATAATCTAGTATTTGAATACTAAAAGGACCATAGGTAGTTTATTCCTTCTCTTTGCTCTTTGGTCTGCCTGCAAGACTAGGTTACAATTCTCTTTATAATACCTCCAAACTCTAAACTCATACTCTCCTGTAATTCATCCTGTCTAACCACAACATACTTGTTTTTGACATAAAATAGGACTTCCTCTCCATTTCATCTCACCTTCAACTTCAAGCTCTAAAATCCCAGGGTTCATTAACACTCTAACTTCCCTTAAATTAGGCATCATCCCATGTGTCCCCAACATCCTCAATGTCTGCCCACTCACAAATGAAGCAAGTGTTCTTAAAATTTCCCCCAAAATCCAACTTCATTAAACTCATGTCCATTACTTCCCAATGCAAGGCAAAAGGCCTACACAACATCCTCTTACATCAAGCTTCATGGTCATCCCCTTAAATGTGTCATTGTAACAGATGCAAAGAAATCTAGAAGCCTTCCAGATTGGGTAGAGAAAAATGTGGGACTCAGTAGGTCTCAGGGCTGTGCTCAGGTCTGAATGCTTTAACCTGTGATTCCTACTCTCAGCATTGATGTGTATTAGGCATTGCCTTCCTTGACCAGCATTTCCCATCTGAGTCACCAGACAGCCATTTTCTTGACTATTTTCTCAATTCTCCAGAGTACAGCATATAGTACCTATTTATATGAGTCAGAGTGATCATTACATGCACATACTTTGAGGCATTAGGTTTAATTCATTTATGGAATCTGGGACTGGTACAAGAAAGGCTGTGACAGAAGTCCTTCCTGTTGTGAACTTACCATATACTCTGGTGAGGCTAAATGAAAACAGACAATGCATAGGGGCAGGCTGAATAGATGCTATGAGGACTGTAAATGTGATACAGACTCACTGAAGAAGTGATCTGTGAAGGTCTCCCTGAGGAGATGACCCAGCCAAGACCAAAACATGGCAAGAGGCCATCCATGCACTCAGCCAAAAACAGCCTCCCAAAGACCAGTATAGGCATGCACAGGGCTCAGCAGATAAAAACATGGGATATTTTAGGAACCAAAGGAGGCCAAGGCAGGAAAGGAGGGGAGCCCGATGAGGTATGGCTAGAGTGAGATAAGAGGGACCCTCTTCTCGAGTTCATGTGTGGCTGTTGCCTTATCTTTAGTAGGTTTTTGGATAAAGGGTCTTGCATTTTCAACTTGCACTGGACCCTTCAAATTAGAACACAGCTGGTCTGATTCTCCTTACAGTGGGCAACATCCACTCGGGCTGAGAGACTAATGTAAACTCCTTGTGTGGGGTGTGGAGCCATGGGCATGGAGAAGGATGGTCTTTCAGAGGAGGCCTGAAGGTATGGGCCAAGATGGCAGGACCTTTCACACTCTGACATAGGGTGGCTCCAAGCTCGCCTTAAGTAGGTTGATGCCTAGTGAAGAAGTTGAAAAAGACTACAGGGGCTGGAGAGATGGCTCAGTGGTTGGGAGCACGCCAACCGCTCTTGCAGAGGACCCGGTTCGGTTCCCAGCACCCACATGGTGGCTGAGAACCGTCTTTAACTCCAGTTCCAGGGGAATCCTACGCCCTCTTCTGACCTCCGCAGCATTACAGACACGGATGCACCAACCTACATGTGGACAGTACACTCAAACACATAAAAAAGAAAAAGACTACAGAATCCCAATCCTCATCTTAGATCTTAACATCTTAGATGTTGTCATAAAAATAGCATGCAAGGCACAAAATGCTTTTCCTTTGCCAGACGAAGTCGAAATCACTGTGTAGTGACTGAGCTATTCCCTCCTTTCTTCTTCTCCCACTCCTGTTCTCTAAGCACGTAACTGAGGGAGACCCGGCATGAAAAGCTGGGAAAGGGATGTGCCCTGTCCATCTCTGGCTGTCGGATCTCAGTGTGAGAGTTGAAGCGGCTGGTGTGCAGACGCTGTGGACGCGAGTGAGGGAGGGTCAAGAAGGATGATGAAGGCTGGTCCTCTACTTCCTTCAAGGTCTCCGCTTTCCTGCAGGGCTGAACCTCGGTCACACACGCACAGACCAACCCGCCGCCTTGCGCCTGCGCAGTCTGCGATATGCGGGAAAGTCCCGGGCCCGAGCCTGCGCACTGCTTAGGTTCCGCCGCTTTCGCTTTTCGGTTTCCTCTCAAAGGTGCTGCTTCTTGTTCCCGGACAGTTTCCCCGAAAGCACGTGGGGCAGCTCTTCCGAGCAGTCGCGTTCCTCCCGCGGCAACTTTCAGGTGCGCGGCGCAGCGCCCCTGGCGGCCTGCAGCAGTCCCTGGCCCCAAGACTGGCCCGCTGCCCTGCCGGATCCTAAAGCACGTCTCCACCCTGCCTGGTGCTCCTGAGGGATCTGAACTACATATACACTGCTCATCGTGGACATTAAAAAAAATCCCGTAGGGGCTGGCGAGATGGCTCCTCTTACCTAATGCTTCTGACTGATTGCTAGTGATAAAAGGGACTCTTGTCCAATGCAAGTTTTGCATTTATTGGATATTGGAATCCCATTCATTGTAGCCCACCAGAATTCTTATCTGTTAAGATTATTGAGAATGCACATTTTGTCATGTGTAAAGTAGCTATTTCAGTGGGGTGAGGGGATCTCAGAGATATACAGCGGCAGTTAACATACCTCTCATTATAGGCTTCTAGGTCAACTGGAGTGTGGTTCTGTAGCAGGTTCCAGAGCATTCTGTGCACCTCTTCTCCATAGAGGTGTATCACACAGGAAGGAGCATACAAGGTGTATCGCACAGGAAGGAGCATACAAGGACAAGTTGATGTCAAAGAACGTGCAAGTTTCAGGTCACTTGTGTACATCACCACTAATACAGTTCCATTAGCCAGAGGAAGTCACATAGCCCTAGTCAGGAAACAGAAAGAACGCTCTACTCTTAGTGAATCCATGAGAAAGGTTAGGAACAGAAAGAAAAGATTTTGAAAAGAATGTAATTTAGGGCTAGAGAGATGGCTCAGTGATGAAGCGCTCCGACTGCTCTGTTCGATTCCCAGCACCCACCGGGTGGCTAAGAACCGTCTTTAAGCCGTGGTGGTGCACGCCTTTAATCCTAGCACTTGGGAGGCAGAGGTAGGCAGATCTCTGAGTTCAAGGCCAGCCTGGTCTACAGAGTGAGTTCCAGGCCAGCTAGAGCTATAGGGAGACCCTGTCTCAAAAAAAAAAAAAAAAAAAGACAAAAGAAAAGAATGTAATTTACCAGACATGACATCAATTATTTTTTCAGTTTTATAATTTTTGCATATTTGGTATTGTTGGTATAAAGGCATAGCTTCCCAAGCTGAATGTTGTATGACAGCTATCATGTGTCTGGAAATTTTTCATTCTCTCCGTTTCTGTTTGGGTTCTGGACTGGTTACTTTATAAGGCAGCTGATATCTTACATAGTCACACCTACAAAATAAATATAGGTTTTCCATCCAGAAGCTTTAAACCTCAGAGATCATAAGACTTGGACACCTCAGAAACTGTAATAAGAAAGAAATAAAATTAAAATCATGAGGAAAAGGGCAAGACAACAACAGATTCAACTGGTAATTAGACAATGACAAGACTGGAAAGAAAGGGACATTTGTGGCAGATCTGGTTTAAAGGTGTTATATGTGCTGATTTTGTGAGGGTGCATGTGTGACAAGAAAATAAATTATACAGATGAAGGAAGAATAGAAACTATAATATACATGCATATATGCACATGCCTGGGAAATTACTTTGGGTCTTCACCCAGAGCTGCTTTGCTATTCAAGGTTTGGTTCAAATTCTACTAGGAAGAAACAACACTTTCATAGGGATATGTTCCAAAAAGATCTAGGCAGACCTCAGTGATGCCTTACCTGGGGAGCTGATATTTGAGCTGAGATTTTTAAGCAAAGAAGTTGGGGAATACAGATGTTGGCTCAAGGGACTTTCCAAAGAGAGAACTACTGGTGAGAAGACGTTAAGTTTTGGGCTTTTTTTGAAGAATAAAAATGTTGAAGCAAGCAAAGCAAAGAGTGGCACAAGAGGGGCTTAGAAAAAGCGATAATGGAACATGGTTTTAGAAAATAGATTAAGAAATGCGAATCGGGGGCTGGAGAGATGGCCTAGTGGTTAAGAGCGCCGTCTGCTCTTGCAGAGGACCCGGGTTCGATCCCCAACACCCACATGGCAGCTGAGAACCGTCTTTGACTCCAGTTCCAGGGGCAGCTGACACCCTCTTCTGACCTCTGAAGCATTGCCTGACACGGGTGTACAAACCTACATGCAGACAGTACATTCATACACGTACAGAATAAATAAAAATTTTTTTAAAAAATGGGAATTGCCTAAGAGCAAGCAAGAAAAGCGATCATGAGATTTTACATTGGCACATGACATGGTTGGCTTTGCAATTAAACGAAATCACTAAAACAGCTATATGGAGAATGAATTCAATGGGTATGAAGAGCTGAAGCAAGAAGTCATTTGAGAACCTACTGCAATAGCTCAAATGTGAGGGGGGCAGCAGAAGAGATTTGGGAAATATTTAGGACCAAACCCAACAAGGGTTGAGGCTCACCAGGTGTGGGGGACTACGGAGAAAGCAATGTCAAGAATGACTTCTACTTGGCATGCACCATTTCCAGACTAAGAGGAAATCTGAAAAAGCATGACCTCAAATAGTTTGCAGAAGTCATTGGATATCCAAGGAGAGGCTGTCCATGGAGGAGAGTGCGGGCAGAGATGCAGATAGGGGTGCTCCATCAGAAAACGACATCAAAGCTAAGATGTTCTTTTCAGCTTTGTGTGTCATCACTGACACAAAGGGTAGGTCAAGAATAGATCAGATCAAGGTCCAGAGCATGGAATTGCACATTAGTGTTTTCGTACTGGAGATGGAGGCCAAAGAGAAAGAACTCTTGAGAAGCAGGAAGGCTCCAGGAAGCGTGGTCATCATGACTAAGGAAAGGAGGCATCTAGTGTGCCGAAGGTTTCTGAGGTCAAGCGGACGTTTAGTGACACCAAGGCCAACTGCTAAAGTGCGTTTCTCCAGTGTCCCTAACCCTGTCCTTTGCCTACAAACTCAGTGATGGGGCTAATGCATCAAGACTGAGCCTCTGCAAACACAAAATTTCCTTTCAATTGTTCTGCAAAACGAGTAAGCGGAACTTCCAGCCGGGACACGCTGGGTCTCGCCTGCCGGTCAGAGCTGGCCGCAGGCTGCCGAGGACGGGAAGCGCCTGCCGAGGCCTCACGGAGGGAGTCGGCGTGCCCGCGGAACAGCCGCGTCCTATTGGCTGCGTGCGCAAGCCGGACGCTGATTGGCAGGGGCGGAAGGAGGCCGGGCGTCCGGCAGGGTCTTTTCTTCCGCGGGGTAGTTTCGTTTTCCAGCCCTCACTCTGTCTAGGTTCCCATCTGCATCTGCGGACCGCGCCCCTCACAGCCTCCTGGAACCAAGCTGAGGAGGTGCAGTGAGTACGCGCCAGGTCCCGGGATCGGGTGGGATGCCTCCGGACGGGGCCCCCGGCTGCTGGAGCTGACCTCTGACTTGTCACCCGAGGACCCAAAGTGCGAGCCCAACCACTTTCCATTTAGTAACGTGTTTTTCTTCTCACAGTTTCATTGGCACCGTACAACTCTCCGGAGCTGTCTGGGATAGACTCGCACCCAGTGCACGCAACTCCCACAGACTTGGCACGGAAATTGCTGTGTGTAGTGGTTGCTTGTGGGGAATCTCTAGCCCCTCTGTGGGGTACCAGGAGGCAGGTCAGTAAACTCATGGAAATGCACTTAGAATCTTAATTATGGCACATCAGTAAGTGTTCATGGAAATGCGTTTAGAATCTTAATTGTGTATCAGTCCTCAGGGAGAAGGATCTTAACTGATCACTTGGAATTTAAAAGTGATACTTAGTTCTTGCAGAACCACAAATAATATAATTACCCTTTAAAAACAATTTAAGAATACTGCCTTCGAGTTCTGGCATAGGTATATAGATGAGTGGTTGGTTGTGCTTTGTGTGCTTTTACAGATTGGAGAGGGGGTTGTTTTTATCTGTCAGAAATAAGACTTGAGCCTCCAGTACAATCCACTGTGAATCACTGCAGAATGAGGATACTGAACTCAAAACGTGGGGGATCACGGGGGCTGGAGAGATGGCCTAGCGGTTAAGAGCGCCGACTGCTCTGGCAGAGACCCAGGTTCGATCCCCAGCACCCACATGGCGGCTGAGAACCATCTATGACTCCAGTTCCAGGGGAATCCGACACCCTCTTCAGACCTCCGTGGCATTGCACGACACGGGTGCACAAACCTACATGCAGACAGTACATTAACAAACACACAAATAAATGAATAAATAAATAAAATTTTAAAAAGAAAGTATTTAAAAATAATAAGTAAAATATTAAAAAAAAACTTGGGCGTTCATAATAGGATTTGCCTCTTACTTTCCAATTCTTGACATACAAGGTTTCAGCTGAACAAACTGCCATGTGCTCAGTAACACGGTTTGAGCCATATAAGGGTCACTGGTCAGGGTCCAGAGGATGTTAAAAGCAAAAATTATCTCTTCTGAGGCTCCATTGCTTACACCATCCATTAGACGCAGAGTTTCACAAGGAAGAGTGAAACTGATGCTCTAATAGAGGCACAGAACACAGCAAAGCATAGGCCAAAGAAAGCTAATTGTGGTTTCTCCCACAGCTTTAGGGAAAAGGGGCCATTTATACAGAACTTTGGTCGCTGGGAAGACTTAGAGATTCAGAAATTGTGGAATGGCTTAGCAAGAGTGAGTGGCAGGTGGGGAGGACAGAAATGTTGAGTTCATTGAAAAACAGTAGTTTGGTTCCTGAGTTTCTTTGTTGATGGAAGATGAGGTGGGTAGCAGTGGTTGCAGGAAGGGACAGACTGGTGACATTTTGCACAGAAAATGAATGTTGGAGCTCCAGGCCAGCTGAGACTAAAGGGAGACCCTGTCTCAAAAAGATCAAAAGAAAAAAAAAAGAAAATGGATGTGGCCCTGTGTCTGCAGCAGCAGAGGCTGGAATGGGAGGGTAGTGTTGTGGGAGGGTAGTGGGGGGGTAGTGGTGGAGGGTAGCATTGTGGAGGTGTAGTGTTGTGGGAGGGTAGTGTTGAGGCAGGGTCTGACAGCTGGTCTTCAGGCTGGAGAGGAGGGAATCAGCTTTAAACTTGGGCTTTGAACCAAGTGATTGGGGCATAGTCTTGCCGCTCCTAGGATTAGTAGCACCAGATTTTAGGAGAATATGAGACTGACTCTGGAGTTGCTAACATGAATCTATTGATTTACCTGATTTGTGCCAGATGATATGTATGCTCTGCACACATAACCACCTGTGGCTAGGGGTCAGTTGTCTGAGCACTTGGCTAATAAGGGTGCTATAGGTCCCTCTGGCCAGCAGCATATATTTGCTTCAGGCAGATCACCAGCAGGGAGAGAGTGACTAATTTGGCCTTCTATATAGGTAAAGTAAGTTAGAAGTAAACATTTAAGTGGACACACAGGTATGCTGAAGTGGTAGACCGGTCATTTTTTAATGGTATTTGTAGTGGCAACTAGCTTTATGTCTAGAAATTTCTTTGCTCTCCTCTGGAAGGACAATTCCGAAACAGGGAAGACTTCATTCCCGCACATGTGTGTTTGAAATCAGGCATATATCATATGGTCCCATACCCTACTTGTAAATATAGACCTTTCCCTCAAAGTCTGGCAGGATATATTCAGCATGTGCTAACCCCATCGAGTACTGATGACTGATGTAAATTATGTTACATGGTGATGATAGGAGACTTTTAATGACTTAAGACTTTCTTAAATTAGGGATTGTTGTCATTTTTAATCTTCAGGATTCTTGTATAAAAATTGGCCTCATAGTTATATAGAAGGGTAATATATATTACTTTATGCATCCAAATTACACATCAAAATGATGTTTCTCTTTTTCTGAGATAGTGACTCACTGTGTTACCAAAGCTAGTCTTGACAGTAATATATAGCTCAAGCTGGTTTAAGATCATGTTTCCCCTGCCTCAGCTTTCTCAAGGGCTGGGATTTCAGGTTTCTACCTCCAGGCCTGTCTGTTGTATACAAAGATATTATAGCTGGGGCTGGAGAGATGGCTCAGCAGTTAAGAGCACTGACTCTGCTCTTGCAGAGGACCCAGGTTCGATTCCAAGCACCCAAGCTGGGCGTGGTGGCGCACACTTTTAATCCCAGCACTCGGGAGGTAGAGGCAGGCAGATACTGTGAGTTCAAGGCCAGCCTGGTCTACAATAGTGAGCTGCTCCAGGCCAGCTGGGACTAAAGGGAGACCCTGTCTCAAAAAGACCAAAAAACAAACAAACAAACAAACAAAATTTCTGAGGGATTGGAGAGCTTCTTCACTGGATGATATATTTACTTTTGCAAGCATGAGGATCTAAGATCGATTCCCCCCAAAACTGGGGGTGACGTGCACCTAATAACTCCAGTGCTGGTGGACAGAGACAAACGGACATGGATCCCAGGCTTACTGGCCAGCCAGTCTAGCTGAAATGGAATCAGTAAGATTCCTTATCTTACAAAAAGTGATCAAAGAAGATATCCTAACATCACAAGCACTTGCACACACATATTCAGACATGCACACACACATTCAAAAACAACAAAGCAAAATGAATCATCACTGAGATTTAAGACTTTTTTGTGTCAGATTTATTGTTTGTACTAGGCACAGAACAAAATGTATCTCTTTAATAATGTGTTTAATAAAAATATTTAACTTTGCTGGGCGCAGTGGTGCATGTCTTTAATCCTAGCACTTGGGAGGCAGAGGCAGACAAATCTTTGTGAGTTCAAGGCCAGCCTGGTCTACAGAGTGAGTTCCAAGACAGCTGGGGCTACAGGGAGACCCTGTCTTGAAAAGACAAAAAAAAAAATAATAATAACTTTACCACAATAATCATAAAGTATAACAGTTTAAAAATGTACTATAATTTGTAGAACAATTTTTAGAAAGTACTTAGAATTGTCCTAATTCTAGTAACATTTTCTTCTTATTTGATAAAAGTGTAAATTCATTTTAATGTCATATTTATTGGATACCTACTTTATACTTGACATTGTTCTCAGGATTATAGCAATGAACAGTGCCTCTTCTCATTTTCATCCTTCCCTTCCTTAAACAAAAACAAGTTAAAAGAGAAAATCTGTGGTGAGTCAGGGAATGGTTAATGCTATGAAGAAAACTATCTCAGAAGAAAGAGAGTGTTTTCCAGGATAAGAGGTGGTTGCTATTGAAATAAGGCTGCCCTGACATTTGAGCTAAGACCTGAAGATAGGTTTCCCGACTAAGGGGAAAAAAATGATCCCATAGCTCAGTAAAATCAAACATTTAAGTAATATTTTTCAAAGATAAACTGTGCCTTGCATTAAGCAAGTTAAGTGACTCATTGCTTGGAGCTATAGGTGTCTAATCATGATATATGTTTGATTTGGCTTTTTCCTATAGGATGTCTCAGTGGTATGAGCTGCAGCAGCTGGACTCCAAATTCCTAGAGCAGGTTCACCAGCTTTATGATGACAGTTTTCCCATGGAAATCAGACAGTACCTGGCTCAGTGGCTAGAAAAGCAAGACTGGTAAGCAGATCTCGCTGGTTAGGGAAAGAAGTTTATGGTTACTGAAGATGCTGATGGAACTGTGTTTCCAGAAAATGAATTTCACCAATGGCCAAAAAAGCCAAATCAATTAGCCATTGAGCTGATGGATCGTGAATAGTTTTTCTGTATAATCTCTTAAGCTTTCTGTAGTTTTTGTGTGATAAATATTTGATAAAAATATTGCGCAAAAATCACTAATAAAAAGTGTCAGGTTAAAAGAAAATAAACTTAAGAACACATAAAATCATACTTCGGTTATTTCAATAAGGAAGACAGTGTTTCTTTTGTTGTTTGAAGCAGTTTGTAGAATGACGTGTACATTCCGAATCTCCTAGGGAGCATGCTGCCTATGATGTTTCATTCGCCACCATCCTTTTCCACGACCTCCTGTCTCAGCTGGATGATCAGTATAGCCGTTTTTCTTTGGAGAATAATTTTTTGTTGCAGCATAACATAAGGAAAAGCAAGCGGAACCTTCAGGTATGACTTAGTTTTGTATCGTCGTTGAAGTATTTCTGTGTTTACCCAAAACATTTTTTTTTTCATTCAGTAGATCCTACTGAGCATTCAGTCATTGGCATTTAGAGAATTTACAGAGATACAAATAAACTCTCTTAGTTTCATTAATGTATATATAGCATAAATAAATAAAATATCAGTTCACAGGATATAACATTCTTTTGCTAAAAATTAGTTGATATGTAAAAGGAAGAAAAGGGCTCCATTTAAACTTTAAGAAATTTTAAGCCAGGCATGGTGGCACATACCTTTAATCCTAGCACCGGGAGGCAGAGGCAGTTAGATCTCTATGAGTTCAAGGCAAGCCTGACCTACATAGTGAGTTCCAGGGCAGCTGGAGCTACAGGAAGACCCTATGTCAAAAAGAAAGAAATTTTAGAGGTCAGTTAGGTCTTAAGTCCTTGGATAATACAGATAAGAAATAATGCCAGAGAAGTTCGGCTTTCTTGAGGCCTAGTCCTGCATGGGTGACTAGACGCCAGTTTGCCTTGCTTCTCTTGGAGCAGCCTTCTACTTAAAGAGAAAACTCAAAGAAATGATCCAGATATGTTATGTTTCAGCAGTTAAGGGAATAGCTTTGACAGTGGACACAGAGAAATTGAGATGAGTATCTTTGGTCTAATTCAAACCATAGGCCTACTTCCATTTCTGTGCTGAGGAGGTAGTTGAAGACTATTATGAATAGTTCTTTTTTTTTTTTTTTTTTTCTTTTTGGTATTTTTGAAACAGGGTTTCCCTGTAGCCCCAGCTTTGTCCTGGAACTCGCTCTGTAGACCAGGCTGACCTTGAACTCACAAAGATCCACCTGCCTCTGCCTCCTGAATGCTAGGATTAAAGGCATGCACCACCACGCCTGGTTATGAATAGTTCTTTTGTAGTTCACATTGTCTCCACATACTAACAGAAGACAGTTGCCTTCAGAAATTACTGAAAGATACTAAAGCATTTATGAAGAGGTATAAGTGTGGCTCAATGGTAAGAGTGTGCTTAGCGTGCTTGAAGCTCTCAATTCAATTCTCAGCACTACCAAAAATAATAATAATAATCACAAGTAAAAATATTTTGTTTTTAAATCAATTTTCTCAATTTTGGTTAAGTTAAATTTTATCCTAATTTGTTTTGTATTTCTACAAAAAATAGCTTATGCCACATTTATTATGCACAACTAACATTTACTGATAAGAAATAGAAAAGAATTTTTGTAAAATAATTCTTTGCTATACTTGTAATTCTACCGTGTACCATCTACCAAGAAAGAAAGAAAACTTGGATACTGATGAATAGAATACTTGGTTTGTCTAACATGGTAAAATTCAGCTAGATACTAATTTGATACAAATTGAGGAATGACTTTAGCAAGTGTTAAAACTCTTCGTTTTCCATAATTAAACCATTGTGTTGCTATAAGAGCAGAAAACCATCTATAGACTACAAACACTGCAGTTCATACCATATAGTGGTCTCTAATCTGAGCTGACATATTTGAGGCTGTGTGGCATTGCGTGCATGAAGGCTAGTGCTATGTGGAGTGCCCATGGCTGTGTGCTTAGAACCACAACTGCAATGAAGTTGTGATGCAGAACAGGTGACTGCAGCCAAAAACAACCTCAGATTCATTATGTTTGGTTGTTGTACATTCAGAAGCCTTTAATTGTTGGCAAAATTTTGATAACATTCATCTTCCATCATGACTCACAATTTAAGAAGCTTTGGTTAAAACATTCTGAACTGATTTTTTTGTCCTAACCCCATGTATATCTAGGATAATTTTCAAGAAGATCCGGTACAGATGTCTATGATCATCTATAACTGTCTGAAGGAAGAAAGGAAGATTTTAGAAAATGCCCAGAGATTTAATCAGGTACTTTTTTCTAAATGAATCCTAACAATTATAATAGAAGCCCATGTGCCTAGATTAGGACAGTGATGAACGTCCTTCTGATTTTGTAATTCCAAGATGCAGAGGTCAGATTTAGACATTTTCTAGAAAGACTATATGGACTTTAAGAAAGAACATTATCTAATGGAATTAATTTCTAGTGGGGAGAGAAACAAGACATAAATGAGATGCTTGGGGGCAGTGGTAAATGTGGTAAAGATGCCATTATTGGGTTATGAGATGACTGGGGTGTGGCTGTTGTTTTTAGGTTAGGGTCAGGAAGCTTCTCTGGGGTGCTAGGGAGAAGGCATCAGATTCTAGCAGCAGTGCAGAGGAGCAGCCATGGGAGATACCCGGTCACGAAGCTGGGAAGATGTACACAGATTCAGGTTATGATTTGGGAGAGTGAGAAGTTAGTCACATCTCCAGTCGGGTCTTGAGTTCCTTGGAGAAGGCAGTGCTGTCTACGGGGTGAAAAGACAGGGAAGACGGGAACAGGAAATTTTGTTTTTCAGGGCACAACGGATTTTAAGAGAGAAGAGTTTAATGAGAAGATCAAAGACTTTATTTTGAACAGGATTAAGATACTCATTAAATATTCAGTAAATGAGTCAGAGTTGTAGCAGTACTGAGGCTTTTGATCCTGGTTTTACTAATCATCATGCAGCCAGGGTTGATCAGGGAGGTTTGCAGTTGCAGTGACATTTTTTCCCTTTCTTGGGCAATGCAGTGGTGAGAACAATGTGGTAGGCAGACAGTTGTGAAACCGTTGTGGTATGAGTTGTTCTGGCCAGACCTTTCCAACAGAGGAGAATGTTTAGAGGACAAAATCTATATGCCTCTTGCGTTTCACTGACAGATAACACAGTGAACTGTGTCACAGTGGGAAAAGTCAGAGACGGAAGTAGTGGTTGCAAAGGCCATTCTTACTGCCTTCCTGACCATTGGTCATATCCCTGAGGAGCTTGTTCTTTCCTGGGGCATTCAGTTACTATTCCCCAATGACAATGAAGCACCTTGCTGGGCTAAATATGTAAATATTATTTTGTCCTAAACTCAAGCTGGCTGGCTCATTCGGTATCTACCGTAAAAATCAAAGCTGCATGTCAGCATTAGAGGAAAGCTGACTAAAAGGAGAAGAATGCCTGTCTCCACCTTGGCAGCAAGCGAGAGGTTTGTCAAGGAAATTTGCTTATCCTAAAAGCGCTATGCAATGGGCTTCCCATGTATTCCAGATAGACTAGAGCAGAGCTGGGCAGGAGAACAGAAGTCATGCCACTCTTCATGTTTAATCCCTCAGCCTGGAGTGGGCATCGCAGCCAGAGTGGGCATCGCAGCCAGAGTGGGCGAACTCTGCCCTGCCGTACCAACCCTACCCATTGAGACTTGAAGGCCTGGCCACTTTTGAGCTCTCTATTGAAAATGTTCATGACCTGGGTAGAAGTTCATTTTGAGTCCCTAACCATCCTCAGCTCCTCTGGTGTCCAGGGATAGTAAGATACACAACAAGTATCCCTTTGCACACTGCTCTCATCTGACATTTTTCTGTCATTTTCTCCCCTTGCTGAAGTTACATTTTTCTTCAAGTATGTATGCACATGACTTGGGGGTGGGGGCAGAAGGCTCAGGAGTTCAAAGTCATCCTCAGCTACATAATGAGTTCAAAGCTAGACTGAGATACACGAGACTGTCTCAAAACAAAACAGAACGAAAATAAATTGCATGGTACTTCATAGATCTGAAAGTGAAAAAGGAGCAGCTCTGGTGCGATAATTCATAGTAAGATAATTATTAAAACAGTTATATACTATGTAGCTCAGAAAGTAGCCAGGCGTGGTGGTGCACGCCTTTAATCCTAGCACTCGGGAGACAGAGGCAGACGGATCTTTGTGAGTTCAAGGCCAGCCTGGTCTACAGAGTGAGTTCCAGGAAAGCTGGGGCTACAGGGAGACCCTGTCTTGAAAAGACCAAAAAAAAAAAAAAAAAGTTAGAGCATGTTAAATTATACATAATACTGAAATACTAAAATGTTTTTACCATGAACAAATGATACATGGTTAAGAAGATATGTGCTTACTGTGATTCAAACCTTCTGCAATGGTTAATAAATTGAAGCATCACATGCCGTGTGCAATTTTAATCAAATAGTTTAAAAAAAATAAAATACAAGATATTAATAAAGGCAAAAAAATAAGTGTGTGCAAGCACTAAGGAAAATGGGTGAACTCATTTGTATCTTTCACTAGAGCAGAAGTTTCTACTATGATGTAAACTATAGGTAGAATCTGTGCTGTGAAGGACATGCCAGGAAAGGTGGATGGGCATAATTTTTGTTGTGTGGAAACTTTAAGCAGAAATACTCCTTTAAAAAATTTTATTATTATTTTATTTTATGTGTATGAGTATATTGCCTGTATATATGTAAGTGCATTTGTGTCATGCATTCCCCATGGAGGTTGGAACTGAAGTTATGGACAGTTAACTACCATGTGGGTGCTGGGAATCAAACCCAAGTCCTCTGCGAGAGCAGCCCATGCTCTTAACCATCTCTCTAACCTCAGATATTTTATTTATTATTTTTTATTTTGTGTGTATCAGTATATTTCCTGCATGTATGTAAGTGCACCTGTGTTGTGCAGAATCCATGGAGGCCAGAAGAGGGCATTGGATCCCCTGGAACTAGAATTATGAATGGTTGTTACCTTCCATGTGGGTGCTGGGAATCAAACCCAGTCCTCTGCAAGAGCAGCCAGTGCTCTTAACCCTGGGCCATCTCTCCAGACCCCAATAATCCTTTCTAGAATCTGATCTACATGAAAGCAAGTACCATTGTGTTACTAGTCTTAACAGATGGGTCTAGAATATTACCTGACAGTTATTTAGTAAATGCATGCTAAATGAGTGAGTTAGAGTCTACCCAATGTGATGATCAAAGACACTGATCTATGAGACTTTTGAAAGGGCTGATTACTCCCAAGGCAAGTCCGGGTTTGTATTCATTATTGATTTTTTTTAAACTTTATTTATTTTTTATGTGTATGAGGGTACTGTCTGCATGCAGGTCAGTGCACCTGTCTCGTGCAATGCAATGCTGCAGAGGTCAGAAAAGGGCATCAGGTTCCCTTGGAACTGGAGTTAAAGACGGCTCTCAGCTGCCATGTGGGTGCTGGGGATCGAACCCGGGTCCTCTGCAAGAGCAGTTGGCGCCCCCATCACCACGCCATCTCCCCAGCCCTCATTATTGATTTTGTAATTGAGCAGAGTTTCATTAAAGCCCTCAGTGGCAGGGATTTTTAATTTCAGTATACCTGTGAAACACCTAGGGTGGAATGGAAATGGGGTTCTGATTTAGTCATCAGATTAGAACCTAAGGTCATATTTACAGCCAGTACTCATGGTGGTAACATGCTGCTGTTCTGGGGAACGAACCTTGAATCATAAGGATTTAAGATAAACACTGGCTGGGATAATATGGATAATCTGTATACAGAACTGACAAACCTGAAGTAATACTACATGGCCACATTAAACTATAAGAATTCATGGAAATTTGCCGGGCGTGGTGGCGCACGCCTTTAATCCTAGCACTTGGGAGGCAGAGGCAGGTGGATCTTTGTGAGTTCAAGGCCAGCCTGGTCTACAGAGTGAGTTCCAGGACAGCTGGAGCTACAGGGAGACCCTGTCTCGAAAAGACCAAAAAAAAAAAAATGAAGAATTCATGGAAATTTGTACAAATTCCAGGCATGAACTATACCTAGACTTTCTGTAGCTTTGTTAAAAGTTTGTCAGCATTTTTCAGGTTTGGGGAATTGAGGTATTTCTTATTCATACAATTAATTGAAAGTCTATAGTAAGATTTGGTATGTCTGCAATGTAGTAGGTAGGCTACACAGTGTGTAATTGACTTTGGAGTGGTGGAATCATTGAATAATTACATTAAAGAAAATGATGGCTATTAACCATACATTTCCTGTTAAAGGCTCAGGCAGGGAATATTCAGAGCACCGTGATGTTAGACAAACAGAAGGAGCTTGACAGCAAAGTCAGAAATGTGAAGGACCAAGTTATGGTGAGTATTGAGTATCTGTGTGCATTTTGTTCTATAACTTTCCAAAGAGGAAAAAGCTTCCGTTTTTTTTTCAGAGTGTAAACCTAATAACTACTCTTTTAAGTAGTTGAGAAGGAAAATTATAATGCTAAACTGGAAGTGAACAAATTGGTGAAACCAGTTTTTTATGACTCCTTGTATGATTTCTACATATTGGACGTGCTTTTCTTCTTCATAAAATGTGCAGTAAAAGTTGACTTTGCCCTTATTATCCAATACAGTAATGGTTTGCACTAAATGGGCCTTTATTCCACATTTCTCAAATCAGGGTGTTACTAGAGTTTCACAGAGCTCTAGGATCAACATGATCCATCTTCCTTTAGTGTCTGTTTTCCTCTAAGACTTAGAAAATGAACAAAAACTCTGTCATTAAAATAATTTCAGGGCTGGAGAGATAGCCTAGCGGTTAAAAGCACCGACTGCTCTTGCAGAGGACCCAGGTTCGATCCCCAGCACCCACATGGCGGCTGAGAACCGTCTGTAACTCCAATTCCAGGAGAACTCCAGTTCCAGGGGAATCCGACACCCTCTTCTGACCTCTGCGGCATTGTACGGCACGGGTGCACAAACCTACATGCAGATAGTACATTCATACACATAAAAAACAAATAATAAAAAAATTTTTTTAAATAAAATTAATTTCAGTACATTTCTGATTAACATGAGATACCTATAGAAATTTAGATAACACTTCCAACACAGGTTACAGAAACAGATCACTACAGGGGCCCCCTGGTGTTTACTCTCTTCTTGTGAAGGTTATTGGTGGAAAAGGCCATCCAGTTGAGAGTTTCAGCAGTGTTATCCATCTGGGTATCAAGAGTGTTCAGCAGTGCCATAGGTCTGGGTTCCAGGAGCGTGACCTGGACTCAGGAGCTTCCAACAGCATCTTTCACAGCCTAGTTTCTTTAGCAGCTTTATCTTGCAACGTATTAGGGAAATCCTCCACTAAAGTAGAAAGAACAAGTGGCCTTGAGGCCACTTGTCCAGGGAGATCCAGATGAGGAGTGTGTAGAAGTGTGAACCAAATGAGACTTATTTGTAGGGTGACCATACAATTTATTGTCCACCCAAGATGCATATGAGTGAGTAAGAAGACCCTGTGAAGAATTTCACAGGACTGTCCCAGTTAAACAGGGATGTATAGTCACCTTTCTTACATGTAAGGAGTCAGGTTTTCCATGAGCTTGTTTTTCTCCCTACTGTATTGCTTCACAATGAGGTTGTTAAATCTATTGAGAGGGGTCATCTCAAAAATGATAAGGAAAAGCTTGGGAGATGGTTCCTAAGTGGGTAAGAGGACTTGCCGTACAAGCATGAGGACCTGAGTTCAAATCCCTAGAACCCATATACAAAGCTGGGCACGGCCGTATATGGCTGTAACCCCAATGCATTGTGGTGGGGGTGGGTGGAGACAGGAGGCTCACTGGGACTTGCTAGCTACAGCCTAACTCCCCAAGCAGTGAGAGACTCTGTCCCAAGAAAGTAAGGCAGAAAGTGATAGACCAGGACACCTGATACTCTCTGGCCCCTAAGAGCATGCATACCCCACACATGAGCCTGCGTCATACACGTACTCACACAGACAAAAAAAAAAAAAAATGATAAGGAAAAATAAAAAATTAGACCCTGAACCAGGTGACGTTTTGAGAACTTTTACATTTCCTTCTTGTTTTGAAGAATATTATTACATTCTTAGGAATGAAATTCATACTACTGCATGTATGTGCCTGGAGTTTTGTAAGTCTGGTCCATCTTTCCAGGTACTGGAAAGATAACATGTTTATATCTTTATTCGTAGTGCATAGAACATGAAATCAAGACCCTAGAAGATTTACAAGATGAATATGACTTTAAATGCAAAACCTCACAGAACAGAGGTGAGAATAAAGGATATATTGTTTCTATTTACATTAGATAACATAGCTACCAAGTAAATGGCTAATTTCGGCTCCTTGATGACCTAGGCCAGCATTTTCTTAAGCTTAGGTCTATTGACGTTTTGGACAGATAATTCTTGGATGCAGGGCTGTCTCATGCCCTGTAGAGTGTTTAGCACCATCTATGACTTCAGACCACCAGCTGCCAGCACTACCACCAGCCCCCAGCGATGGCAGTCTGAGCTGACTCCAGCTAATGCCAGATGTCCTCAAGAGAGGAGGATGAAGCAAGGCCAGTTGATAGCTGCTGGTTATCACCTTCTTTGCTAGCCTGCACAGAATGCTATGTAAATGGAGTTTCCCTGTCCTAAACTGCTTCAAACATGGCAGCTGTGGGTATATGTGCCTCTGGTAAGCTCAGCAATTTTTTCATGTCTTTTTTTTTTTTTTTCATGTCTTAAAGCAGCATCACTCCATTTCCTTGATGCTGCTTGATTTTGATGACAGTAGAAATGAAAGTGATTCAGGAGGGTAGTCTACAGAACACGTAGAGTGCTGCTTTTACCCTAGCAGTCGTTTGGTTAACAGGGAGAGATTATTAGTGTGGTTGGGGGAAAACGTATAAGGGAAGGGAACCTCACCTCTGCTTCCTGATTTGTCTATACTTCTCTTTCAAGTCCATAGGCAATGCTTTATATACATTTATTTCAAGTTTTTTTTATTTTTTTTTTTTTTTTTTGGTCTTTTCAAGACAGGGTCTCCCTGTAGCCCCAGCTATCCTGGAATTCGCTCTGTAGACCAGGCTGGCCTTGAATTCATAAAGATCCGCCTGCCTCTGCCTCCCAAGTGCTAGAATTAAAGGCGTGCGCCACCACGCCTGGCTTATTTCATTATGTTTAAGCACCAGTCTGACAGTGACTTAGTAGACAGCACTATTTTTAGTTGACTTAGGTCAAGTGTGTTCGGTTTTTATGCTTAGGGCATTTTTTTTTCTTGTTTTGTTCAATAAAGATTGAACAGTGTTTTAGTTCCATTTCCTGTTGCTATGTTAAAATACACTGACGAGAAGGACTTAGGGCAAAATGGTTTATTTTAGCTCAGGGTTCAGCGCGGGGAAGTCAGGGCAGCAGGAGCTCGAAGCAGCCGGTCACGTTGCAGCCAGGTCGGAGTCAGAGACGGCTAAATGCACACCCCTGCTCAGGCACCTTTCTTTTATTTTGTACAATCCAGGATCCCCTGCAGACGAGATGGGTCTTCCCACACCAACTAGTATAACCAAGACAATACCTCTTCATGGCATCCCAAAGGCCTGTCTCCCGGGTGATTCTAGATCCTGTCAAGTTAGCAATTAACTCCAACCATCACAGTTACACTTTGCATTTTATCATATTTTATATAAATGTATGTGAATCTTGACTTTAGTTGGACTTGTCTTCTTACATATATATTTACTTACCGTTTCTTAATTCACAGAAACTGAAGCCAATAGTGTAGCAAAGAATGACCAGAAACAAGAACAGTTGCTGCTCCACCAGATGTTTTTAAGGCTCGACAACAAGAGAAAGGTAAGTACTTGCTTTCCAGCCACAGGCTGTAAACAGTGGACTTAAATTTAAAAGTGGAAAAAAAATCACTGGGCGTGGTGGTGCATGCCTTTCATCCTAGCACTTGGGAGGCAGAGGCAGGCAGATCTTTGTGAGTTCAAGGCCATCCTGGTCTACAGAGTGAGTTCCACGACAGCTGGGGCTACAGGGAGACCCTGTCTCGAAAAGACCAAACAAACAAACAAACAAACAAACAGACAAAAAACAAACAAACAAACAAAAAAGCACAATGAAAGATGAAGCACTGCCCCTGGGCAAGAGTTCCCGAGGCTTTATGCTTCCCAGTCACACACAGAATACTGTAAAGACAGCCCTTCCCCCACCAGCCATCCANACATGCACGCATGTGCGTACATGTGCATAGATCAGAGGACAATTTGTAGAACTCAGTTCTTTCCTCCTAATCATGTGGGGTCCTGGGGATCAAACTCAGATTATCAGCTTTAGTGGCAAATGCTCTTTCTTACCTGCTGAACAATCTCTCTAACCCAGAAAAATTATTTTTAAATATTTTATTTATTATTTTTATTTTATGTATATGGGTATATTGCTTGCAAATGTCACGCAATGCCCGTGGAGGTCAGATGAGGGTGTTGGAAACCTGAAAGTAGAGTTAGGATATTTTTTAGCCACCATGTGGGTGCTTGGAATCAAACTCTAGTCCTCTGCAAAAGCAGCCAGTGCTCTTAACTACTGAGCTATCTCTCCAGCCTCCAGAAAAATTATTTTTATGCCACTTACATCCACATGGCAACTAACAACCACTGAAACTCCATTTTCTGGTCTCTGTGGGCATTGTACTCATATGGTGCAACTACATGTTTATAGGCAAAACATACATAAAAGAAAAATTAAAAAAATTTTTTTTTTTTGTCTTTTCAAGACAGGGTCTCCCTGTAGCCCCAGCTGTCCTGGAACTTACTCTGTAGACCAGGCTGGCCTTGAACTCACAAAGATCCGCCTGCCTCTGCCTCCTGAGTGCTAGGATTAAAGGTGTGGGCCACCATGCCTGGCTAATTTAAAAAATTTTAATTGTTTTTTTAAATTCAGTGATTAAAAATGTATTTATTTCACCTTGTTTCTTTCTACCCCATTAGGAGATAGTTCACAAAATAATAGAGCTGTTGAATGCCACTGAACTTACTCAGAATACCCTGATTAATAATGAGCTGGTGGAGTGGAAGCGAAGGCAGCAGAGTGCCTGTATTGGGGGGCCGCCCAATGCTTGCCTTGACCAGCTGCAGAGCTGGTAAGATTTTCCTGGCGTGGGACACTGGCAGCTGACAGGCTCACCACAGAGACTAATACAGAGCACCTTTGCACTGTTGGTTGAATGGGCCCTGTCAACACTCACTTGAGAGTTTGATGTAGTTCAGCTTCTTGCCCTGGGAGCACTTGGAAAGCGCAGTGGTACACACGACTGCTGCCACGTTCAGCCTGCTTGGTTTGGAACATACTAACCCCAAATGACACAGTTATTACATAACAAATTTAAACAACTTGGGTCCTGATATTTATTAAAAGTAAAATATATCAAGGGATTTTCTAGGCTTAAATGAAATAATAGCTTGTTATGTACCATCAATTCAGTCCTTCATCCAGGAAATAGTTGTGAAATGTTTACTGTGTAGCAGAAGCTATCTCGAGACAAGACTGATTCTTGGGTCTTTGCCCCCAGGAGCTTCTGGGGGCTAGGACTGACTAGGAGTAGGTATGTTAGGAAGAGTGGGGGAGGAGTTCTTCCCAGCAGAGACGAGCATGGTAAAGGCACAGATGCGAGACTGTATGAAGTGGCCTGCTGGATTGTTGGAAAGTGCTGGGGAGGCACGGGCAGGAATGCAGATGACAAGACACACTGCAGCCCAATTGTGGAGGATTTCATCCCCTTTCTTAGAACAGGGCCTTTGCCCAGCTGGCATGAGAGACCAAAGACAGGCTTCT
Source organism: Rhizomys pruinosus (assembly GCA_009823505.1). Lineage (NCBI taxonomy): Eukaryota > Metazoa > Chordata > Mammalia > Rodentia > Spalacidae > Rhizomys > Rhizomys pruinosus. The sequence goes on from VZQC01010202.1 coordinate 1,016,527, forward strand.
GTCTTAAGTCAGGCATGTATTTTCTCTGATATTTTTGTTTGTTTAGAAATGTCACTGTGGCAACAGCCTGGAGAATAAAACCTCATCAGTCGTAACTGCTAGCTTGTTCGTGTAGTCCAGGGGAGGGCCTGTGAGAACTGACCTTAGGATAGCGCAGAGTGCTCTTGGAGTGAACGTGTGGGGGTGGCGGGGGGGGGCCTAAGGGGGGGCTAAGACAGTTGCTAGGGATGGGCCAGAGATCTAGTAGGGGTGTTTTCCTGAGATTGAGCTGTGAATTTTGCAGGGGGGCGGAGGAAAGGGTTTATTCAGCTCATATTTCCTGGGTCACAGTTCATCACTCAGGGAGCCCAAGGTAGGAAATTGGGGCAGGGAGCGGTGAATTTTTTTTTAATGAAAATTAACGTGTAGCTATTTGGTTTTGTTCTGTGACTTGTCTGAGTGTATCCTAGATTCTTTCCTGGTAGAGCAGGGCTCCTCAACCCCATTTGGTCCCTTGCATTGAGGGATACTGATGTCCTAGACCCACAGGTGGTCAGCCCTGAGCTATCTGGAGACCCCAGTGGTTGCCTTAGGCCACAGGAGCCTCTTCAGTGGCACTACCTTCCAGTGGAAGGATTGCCATTTTCTCTGTGCCACTATTTGAAGGGAGCTGGGAGATGTGAGGCAGAATCGCCGTCGGAGCGCATCCAGACACCTCACCTCCTCATTGCAAGGTGAAGGGCCTCTGTGCTGAGACTCAAAGAAATAACACTACCAAATGTAGTAGGTGTTTTCAGTTGGGAGAAGGGGTTTCTAAAGATTTTCTACTATCATTCTACAAATAAAGTAACATTGGCTTTGAAGCTGTGTCACCATTAGCAACTGACTGAGGAAGGAAGAGAGTACGAGCCATCACCAGGCTTCCCCACTAGCCTTCCACTTGGAGGGGGTCAACTGAGCGTGCTTTCTCCTCTCTTCCCTCTCCGCCCACCCGAGTCTCCTGGTTGTCTTGCAGCTTCCATTCCACTCCCCTCAGTTCCCTTCCTAGTGTCTCTGAGAAGTCTTTGGAGGCGGCGCTTTCTTACGGCGCTGTCTTGGCACACACCCTCCAGTGATGAGTGTACTGTCTGCATGTAGCTTTGTGCACCCCTGTCGAGACCCTGGGGTCTCCAGATAGCTCAGGGCTGACCACCTGTGGATCTAGGACAAAGGTCAGAAGAGGGCATCGATTCCCCTGGACCTGGAGTCAAAGACGGTTCTCAGACGCCATGTAGGTGATGGGGATCGAACCCAGGTCCTCTGCAAGAGCAGTCAGCGCTCTTAACCGCTAGGCCATCTCTCCAGCCCCTCACTGCTTCTCATGTGGCATGAAGGCACCAGCTTTGCTGGTTTCTGCCTCTGTCCTCCTTGATGTGCTCTTTTGAAGTCACAGCTCACTGAAGCCTGCTCTGCCCGTCTCCCCTGGTGTAGCTCTCAGGAGTGTGCACAGGCCTTTGACCCATGCTGTGATTCTTCAGTGCATGCTATTTTTTTCTCCCTCAATAAGTAAGCCTCTTAAGTCTGCATAAGCCTCCATCTCCCCATTTCTCCCTCCAGAGTGGTGTGTAACTTTGTGTTGTCCATAGCACATGTTAATCGTTAACTTCTGTGATTCTCTTGAATCCAAGTTGCCTTGGAACTGTTGCTCATAAAGACACCTATGTGTTTTACTTTCTTAGGTTCACGATCGTGGCAGAAAGTCTGCAGCAGGTTCGTCAGCAGCTTAAAAAGCTGGAAGAGTTGGAACAGAAGTATACCTATGAACACGACCCTATCACAAAAAACAAGCAGGGGCTATCGGAACGCACCTTCACCCTCTTCCAGCAGCTCATTCAGAGGTAACCCCCAGCACATTGATTCACAAGGCGAATGATTTTATCGAGGACCGTTTTATGGCAGTTGTGATCATTTAGAAGGACTTAATGGACTATATAGATTTTAATGGCACAACTTTATCAAAATTCCTTGTTTGTGCCAATGGCTCTTCATTATAGTAACTTTTTACTTCTTTTCACCTTAGCTGGTCTCTTCCAAAACCCAGAGGAGTATCTGACCTCAGGCTATTCTTCCTCGCCTTCCCATACTGTGGCCTCCTTTGTATGTTCAGGGACTCCTGCACAGCATTCCTCCTGCACAGCACTCCTCCTGCACAGCACTCCTCCTGCACAGCACTCCTCCTGCACAGCACTCCTCCTGCACAACACTCCTGTACAGCAGCCTCCCACCCGGTCCTCCTTCTCAGCCCTTCCTCCTAGGCTGTGTGACCCAGGGCAGGGATTTGTTCTGTCCTTCATCATCTGCCCGCCAAGTGGAGCCTCAGCCAGACAGTCACTTCCACAGTGACCTGGAGACCATGCCACACTTTATTCACTAGCAAACATTACTTTGTTTACCCAAATTGTCAGACTCTCAGATTATTTTTCAGTACTCCAATATTTTTAATGCTTCAACTTTTCTAACTCCATTCCTCCTTAGGGAAGAATATTTTTTTACTTTCTTAACCTTGGTGGAAAGGCTAATTTGTTCATACTTTTCTGGATGTTTCTAGCTCATTTGTGGTGGAAAGACAGCCATGCATGCCAACTCATCCTCAGAGGCCACTGGTCTTGAAGACTGGGGTACAGTTCACTGTGAAGCTGAGGTAATGAAGACACAGTTCCACACGTCCTGTGCCACCGTCTGCCCCTGGAATTCCCTTGTTACTTTTCATTGTATAGTCCAAACTTGGCCAAGTTATCCTTCTGTCTCACCCTCCCTCCTAAGTGCTGGGATAACAGAAGTGTATCACATACCTAGCCCTTTAATGTCCTCTTATAAAGCCCTTTCATAGAGGGGCTGAAGGGATGGTTCAGGAATTAAAAATGCTTACTACTCTTCCAGAGGACTCCATTCAGTCCCTACACCCACATTGGGGACAGGCCTGTGAGCACCTGCGTGTGTGTAGCACGTGCTCACAGAGACAAACACACACAAATACATACAAATTAAAATTTTTAATCTTTTTATTTTGTCTTTTTGAAACAGTATCTCCTTGTAGCCCCAGCTGGCCTGGAACTTACTATGTAGACCAGGCTAGCCTTGAACTCACAGAGATCTGCCTGCCTCTGCCTCTTCAATTTTTTAATCTTTTAAAAAATGGTTACATAGCATTCTAGAGAAAATAATTTTTCAGTAGGCTTTTAAATAGGAAGTCTTCCTTAGCAAAGTCAAGATTTATGTTCAAAACAGAAGTATAGCCGGGCGTGGTGGTGCACGCCTTTAATCCTAGCACTTGGGAGGCAGAGGCAGGTGGATCTTTGTGAGTTCAAGGCCAGCCTGGTCTATAGAGTGAGTTCCAGGACAGCTGGGGATACAGGGACACCCTGTCTCAAAAAGACCAAAAAAAAAAAAAAAAAACAGAAGTGTAAGTAATGGACATTCCTATATACATGCACACCTCTTTTTTCCAATTGTAAATATATTTTCATAATAAGAGTTTAGAATTGTAGAAACAGATATAATAGTAAGGTTCCTAGGAGCCTCCCCTCTTGATCATGGCCTTATGATGGAGCTTTATGTGTTCCTGACACTGAAGTAGTGTGCGGGAATGTAGCTTATGACATGTACACTTTGCTGGTGAGTAAATGCATAGTTCTCATCCAGCTTTCATAGTGATGTGCGATCTAACCATCTGTGGACCACCATAGTGAACAGCCCCTGTCTGTCCTCCCATAATTATGTCCACAAATACATAAATCTCTGTGTGTACGTTTCATGCATAGATACGTTGTAAACAAAATATACAACACAAAATTTCAATTTTTGTTTATTTTTATTTTTGTGTATCAGTGTATTGCCTATATGTATATAAGTACAAATACATAAATCTGTGTGTACATGTTTCATATATAGATATATTATAAACAAAATATTTAACAAATTTTCAATTTTTTATTTATTTTTTTTATTTTTGTGTATGAGTGTATTGCCTGCATGTATATAAATGCACCTGTGTCATGCAGTCCCCACAGAGGCCAGAAGATCCCCTGGAACTGGAATTAAGGATGGTTGTTAGCTACCATGTAGGTGCTGGGAACCGAACGCAGGTCCTCTGGAAGAGCAGTCTTAACCACTGAGCCATCTCTCCATCCTAGGCATTTCAATTTTTTTTTTTTTTTTTGGTGTTTTTGAGACAGGGTCTCCTTGCAGCCCCAGCTGTTCTGGAACTCACTCTGTAAACCAGGCTGGCCTTGAACTCACAAAGATCCGCCTGCCTCTGCCTCCTGAGTGCTAGGATTAAAGGCGTGCACCACCGCACCCAGCAACATTTCAATTTTTAAAACTAGGATTACACATATAGTTAGCCTGCTTTTCTCCTTGATACAGTCATAGAATTGTTCCCTGGTGAGAAAACATGGCCTTGATTCGTTCCAGTGAGGGAATGCTTTCAGTTAATCGCTCTGGAGATGAGTAGCCAAGCCCTGAAGAGCTGGGCCTGTCTTCAATAGGCGGCTGCTGCTGACCGGAGTGCGTAGTTGCTGCTTATCCAGCAGGCAGTGTTACAGCAGCACACTTGACACTCATGGACTCTAGACCTCACTGCTGACATCAAAGTGGAAGTCTAATTCCATGACTTGGATTTCCATGGTCTCCAGGTAGCAGAGCAGAGGCACACAGTCTCAGTCCAGGGCGCCAACCTTCTGTCTTTCTACACCACCCTGAACTGATCTGGTGTGACCCTGCTTTTCTGATTATAGATGATAGTTTTAATGTTTGTTTAATTTTTTGTTGGTATTTATAGAATAGAAAATTGAATTCAGGTTTTTTTTGGGGGGGCGGGGGTGTCTCCCTATAGTCCCAGCTGGCCTGGAACTTACTCTGTAGACAAAGCAGAGATCTGCCTGCCTCAGCCTCCCAAGTGTTAGGATTAAAGGCGTGCACCACCATGCCTGGCTTAAAGGCAGTTCTTAGCTGCCATGTGGGTGCTGGGATTCAAACCCGGGTTCTCTGTAAGAGCAGTCAGCACTCTTAACCCCTGAGCCATCTCTCCAGCCCCGAATTCAAGTTTTATAAGAGAAACATTTACTATTTTTCACCTATATAAATATTGGTCAAAAGTAGAAATTTTCATTAAAACCCTGTCAATGAGGTTACAAAGAAAGCAGCTACCTCACTATCTTGCGTCAGAATATAAAATCAATATTGAATCATATAAACGTTAGAGTTTAATGTTACAAGTTTTGCCTCAGCAGTTTCATGGCTAGGAATTGATTCCACAAAATACATAAATAGTCGAGTATGGTGGTACACACCTTTAATCCCAGCACTTGACTCTCTGTGAGACCAAGACCAGCCTAGTTTACATAGTGAACCTAGTTCCAGCTGGGGCTACAGGGAGACCTTGTCTCAAACAAAACAAAACACCAAATATACATAAAAAAAAAAAAATATATATATATATATATATAAAATAACCCAACCTAAAAGGTGGAAAAGAAGTGTTTATATAACTGTTCATGGGAGGGGGAATTGGCATAATAGATAAATTTTGGTCAATAGGTGTTTGTTTATTTGTTTGCTTGTTTGTTTGTTTTTGAGACAGATTCTCCCTGTAGCTCCAGCTGTCCTGGAACTCACTATGTAGACCAGGCTGGCCTTGAACTCACATCTACCTACCTCTGCCTCCCAAGTGCTGGGATCAAAGGCATGCGCCACCACACCCAGCTAGTCAATAGTTTTTAAAATAATGGTTTTTCTTTTTCTTTCCAGACTATTGGTGAAATTGCAAGAGCTGAATTATAATTTGAAAGTCAAAGTCTCATTTGATAAGTAAGATATATTTAATCTTTTCTAAGATTCTACGTAAAATGCTGGAAGTGGGCTGGGGGGGTAGGGGTGTTAAATCATATATGGACTCCTCCATCAAGTGAGAAGATCGAAAGGGAATTTGCCTTCCTGAGGACCTAGGATTTGAGCTTCAGGTCCCAACACTGCTCCCAGTGGACACAGGCTCCTAGTAAGATACAGCAGGGCCATTACAAATTGCCTAGCAAATTTAAATTGACGGCTCCTGGTCTTGATATTGGGAGCGTCATCTCAAGGTGGTAGCAACATGCTTGTGCTTTTCTAGACCAGCTTGAACAAAATAATGAGCAGATGAGATTGTAGTCATTAAGTCTCAACACTGTTAGACTTTGCACACCATTCCTGTTGGGCCAGCCCCAGAGAAGAGGCCATTAGTCAAACACCCAGGTTAAAGATCCAGGCTGCATGAGTCCGTGGCCAGCTGGGAGGTTGTTTCTGGAGTAGAGTTAGAGGCCTTTGGAGGACCTGTGGGGCCTGCTGCCTTCACTTGTGTCTCCTATGTGCAGTGGGAACCTAGGAACGCACAGGATCGTTCAAGGGGCCCGAATGGAGCAGCCTCGTCCTGGTTTGCCCTTCAGCCCTGTCTAAACCAGCACTGACATACCCACACCACTTACATTAGGAAACAAGGTGCCCCCCGACCCAAGACATTTATGCTTTTGTTAGTTTGTATTACACTCTGGTTTGCCAAGTTTCAGGATGATTGTGATAATTCAGATCACTTTTCTCTAGCTTTTTGAACTCGTGTTAGGAGTTTCTTCCTGTTGCGTAGCTTTTGTCTTTGCTTTCCCTGCCGTCATCTTTGGTTTCTCTGTTAGTTAGTTTCTTTATTAGTTAGTTTTTGCTGCATGGCAAATCACACCCTGGCCCCAAATTCAAGGCCTTGGAACCTCAGAGCTCTGTTCATACTCTATGAGTTATAGGTCATCCTTTTCGGTTAGCTTGGTTGGAGCTGGCTGCTCCACGGTGGTGGCCTTATTACCTGTCTGAGGTCTCAGCTGGAATAACTGGGTTTGTCTTTGTGGGTCTCTCACATGACAACTTCCAAGCATGCAAGACCTGCAGAGGCCAGCTTTAGAATGTGGGCAGCGGCACTGCATCCCTTCTGTCTGTCCCTAGGAGCAAGTCAAGGCCAGTGAGAGACTGGGAGTTACTTCTTGAAATGGCCCTCAGAGCCTGCTTTAGCCCCGCCCTCTTCCAGTCTGTGGGTGCTGTTCCTGGGCTCCTTCCTTGTTTATTCATTCTGTTCCAGTTCTGCTTTTTCTTCTAAGACTTCACATGGAATCTTGTATTACACCGCTTCTTTTAAATTTTTATTCTTCACAAATAGTGGGAAATAGGTTCCTTTCGCAGAAGTTTATATACACCAAAATATTGGCCTTCTAGTTGGGATAGGAAGAGTGGCTAACTCTTGTATGTGAGACTATTTCTAGTGTTCATCCATACTACAGATCCATGTTATTTGGTGAGAACATGGCTACCTTAGTCCATTTTGTGTTGCTATAGTAAAATATTTGAAACTGGGTAATTTATAAAGGAATGAAATTTATTTTCCTCACAGTTCAGGAGGCTGAGAACTCCAAGCTCTGGTGGCAGGAACTAGTAGGGGCCTCACAGGTAGCATCACACGGCAAGGTCTCCTGTGGGAATCACACAGTAAGGATAACAAGAGAGCAAGCTGAGAAAGCCACTAGTTCAGCCTCACAAAGCTGGACCCTCCCCCACAACACAAATGTGAATCTTCTGTGGTCTGCTGCCCTATCTCTCTTTAGCTCCCAGTTCTCAACATCCCTACCTGGGGACCAACCAAGCCTCTAGCAGTATATGAACCTCTGTGCCAGACACACCATGGCAAAGTAACCACCAAATTTCCATCTATATACAATGTTAGAGATTTTGACTTCAGACTTTAGGGACTGGGGACCCACACAATAGCTCAGTTGCAGAGCACTTGTCTAGCAGGAGCGCTAGCAGGAGCCTGGGGCTTGACTGCCACACTGAAAAAAAAAATTACTTCAGTCTTAAAATGAAACTGTCCTGTTTCCCCACCCTTGACTAGCCTGACTAGCCTGCTATTTTCACAAGAGCATTAAGAATAAATGAGAATAAAATAATGATTTTTAAGTAGTCACTTTGGAAGGCCCTCCCCTCTATGCCTGCAGAACAGTGCTGTTTTCTAGTGCTGGACACAGTGCCTTGCACAAAATAAGTACTAAATAAATACAGGTTTATTGAGTGTCTTTACACCTGTTAACTGTTCACTCCTCAGTGTCCTATAGGGTTGGTACTGTCAGCATGTCTGGTAAGGGAGAAATGGAAGGGAGATCTTTTCTTTTTTTTTTTTGATAGTGTGCCTATGATCATTCAGGGATACTTGGCATTGTCAATCAAAGCAGGAAGGGAGTGAATGAGTGAAGTACAGTGGGGCATGAGTGTGGATTGATTCATTCTCACTTTAATGTTATGTTCTTTTATGAGGGTCTTGCTATGTAGCACAGGCTGGCTTAGAACTCACGACTCTCCTGCCTGTGTCTTGAGATGGTCGTGAGATACCACCATTCCTGGCTTATAGACTTGGTTTTTTTTCTTCCTTCCTCTTTTCCTTTCTCCCTTTCCTTTCCTTTTCTTTCTAAAGGAAGAAAACATTTATTGAGTCAACTGCAAGGAGCAGTGGGCTAGGGCAGAGCCGGCGGACCTCACAGTGGGCTAGGGCAGAGCCTGTGCACCTCACAGTGGGCTAGGGCAGAGCCGGCGGACCTCACAGTGGGCTAGGGCAGAGCCGGCGTACCTCCAGCAACCCCTAGACTGATTTTCTATCTTTTATTTAGACATATATGCATGTATTTTATATCTGTTAACACTTACTTCAATTTTAAATACTTTGCCTTTTTGTTTTTTGCAGAGATGTAAATGAGAAAAATACAGTGAAAGGGTAGGTGAAGCACTTTTCACCAAGCTGTTATCTTGTTTGTCTGGTAATTTGAAGCCTTCTAAGTTGCTGTGTCTTGCATCGTGTAGGTTTCGGAAGTTCAACATTCTGGGCACGCATACAAAAGTGATGAACATGGAAGAATCCACTAACGGAAGTCTGGCAGCTGAATTTCGGCACCTGGTAGGCAGGCCACTTGTGTCTTGATGCTGTCTCTGGTCTTTTAGTGTTACAGTAGTGGAACTTTGCCGTGTTGAAAGCTCCACCTACAGTTTCTACCACAGCACTTGGGACATTGTGATTCCTCTACTTACTTGGGACTCTGTTTCTTTATTTCAGTTTGTTTGTGCTGCTGTTTTTGCCAGGCTCTCTCCCTGAAACCCTCATTTGGGGTTGTGTTGATATGAGTAAAAGCATTTCATAAACACGTATGCACATAAATCACATCTGCATTTCCCATCCTCAGTCTCCGAGCAGTCCCTGTGGGGGCCTGTGCTTCTCAGGGTCACAGCCCCCATGTTCTGTTACTTTTCCCACCTTCCTGGTGTGTACGTGACCTGACAACCACCGTCCACTCAAATGAACCGTGACAAGGAGAAAAGGACGGTACCTGCTTTTTGCCTCCATGGAAAGAGGGGATTCCGGGTGTTGTAAGGCTCCCAGTGTTGGGACCGAGCCTGAGGGGAGACTGAGGCATCTTTTTCACTGTGTGCCATCTTGTGAACACAGACCTCATAGCTAGGGAACTGCATATGTGACAGCGTCAGACCAGTTTGGAAGCCTGGGGGTATCCAAAGGTACAAGGCTTGAAGTCCATGAGAAAGAGAGATTGAGTCCCTGGAGTACTGGGCCTGGTCTGGAAGATTCTGCTGAGAGAAAAGAAGCCCCCCCTGAGCCAGGGGCCACGGGAGGCCTAGAGAGTACTTGGGGCGGTACTGCATGCAGAAGGGCAGAACAGTGCTTTGGGTCCTTTCCTCTGTGGTACCCGAGCCCCACATGGCTACTGGAAGAGACCATTTCCTCTTGTTCTACATTCTGACAATGTTGACACGTCTTTCTTTCTCCAGTCCTGACTTTGGTCTGATTTATAAATGAAGACATCAACTTTGATGATGAACTTGCCATTTATTAAGGTGGTTTCTTCTTTTATAGCAATTGAAAGAACAGAAAAATGCTGGCAACAGAACTAACGAGGTAAGTGAGAGTCCCTGGGTCGTGAGTGGGCCCCAAGCTGGCAGGTCTATTCAGTGAGAACATGCCAGTGCCCCTGGTGGTTAGGGACACATGACAGAGTGGCTCGGACCTGCCAGGAAGGAGCATTTGGGTGTCTGTGGTTATAGTAAGGGCACCCCACTTTGTGCTCTTTTGTTGACAAGCACTTTTGCCCACAACCCCATTGGATCCACACGGACAGCAGAATAGAGAGGGCATGGTGGGTATTGTGTTGTTCACTTCTTTTGGCTGAGGAATTGGAGACCTAGGAAGTTTGCGTGGTTCATTCAGCTAAGGACACCCAGAGAACGCCTGTCAGTGGAACCAGAAGCTGAAAGTGGCCTCACTGAAGACTTAGCGTTGTCCAGGGTTCCTGCCTACATCTCCTACCCAGCAGCATTGCCCTGTCATGGTTCCCTTTTTGCAGCCTTAGAAGCTGTGTTTGTGGTAACTGAAAAATGACAGATGAACAAAGGGCCCAGTATCTGGAGTTGGGCTGGTTTGGCATATTTGGGGCCTTTGTGAACATACTGCATGCTGTATTTCCACACCACCACCACTGGGGGGCACTGGAGCAATGAGGCAAACACTAGTCTGTGCAGCATAGACCTCTTCAGCCCAGGTTTGCACCTGAACTGTCTTTATGACTTCCTGGGTCTAGTAGCTACACCTTCATGTTGCAAGATGGTGTGGTGCTTAGGAAAGTAATGTCAAGGCACTTTGAAGACCATCGATTTCTTTTTTTTTTTTTTTTTTTTTTTTGGTTTTTCGAGACAAGGTCCCCTGTAGCCCCAGTGTTCCTGGAACTCACTCTGTAGGCCAGCCTGAACTCACAAAGATCCTCCTGCCTCTGCCTCCCAAGTGCTAGGATTAAAGGCATGGCGTGCGCCACCACGCCCGGATTGAAGACCATCGATTTCTACCAAACCAAAGCACTTATGACCTCCAGGCTGAAATGGGTTAGCCCTTTGAGTAGAGGCTCCCAGTCCACCCATCTGAGATGTGTAGCCCACGTGGGCAGGCACATGGCTGGAGGTCAGGAGGCCCTAGGTTTCGAATAAGTCCATCTGAAGTTGCTGTTTTTCCTACTGATGTTTCTTTGTCTGAACAGATAATCCATACTGTGATTTCAGACATCTCTGAGAGAATACTGAGAAATTAGGAATAATAAAATATGGGACAGAGTACTGAGTTTTGGAGTCTTCTGAATTATAGTCTAAGACCTGTATGGGTTCTGAGAAGTACAGGATGACTGAGTGAATCGCTACATCCTTTTTCTTTCTCTCTTCTAAGGGTCCTCTCATTGTTACTGAAGAACTTCACTCCCTTAGTTTTGAAACCCAGTTGTGCCAGCCTGGCTTGGTAATTGACCTTGAGGTAAGATTTCCAGATATTCATGGTAGAAAACAATACATTTTACTTTTCATTTCTACATACATTTTAGTTTTTCAATTTTTATTTCAGAGATATTTACCTGATTGTTTTAAAAAAGATGATTTTTAAGCTAATACTCTTTTAACACTTCTGATCCAGGAGGCTAGAGAACTGAATTAAACTTCATATCTTAGAATATTAATGTTCTAGTTGAGATAGCTGCTGCTAAGTTTTTTTAATATTAGGCATTAGACTCCTTAACTGAAAGATCTATTAAAAATAAGCAGAGTAAAAGAACAAAACTTCACTTTTTTTGACAAGGTCTCCCTGTAGCCCCAGCTGTCCTGGAACTTACTATATAGACTAGGCTAGCCTTGAACTCACAGAGATCGGCCTGACGCTGCCTCTGCCTCTGGAGTGCTGAGATTAAAGGTGTGCACTGCCCCACCCAGCAAAAACTTCACTTTTTTGTTTTTGTCGTTTTGAGACAGGCTGGTCCTGGAGTCCTAGCTGGCCTGGAGCTTGCTCTGTAGACCAGGCTGGCCTTGAACTCACAGAGATCTGCCTGCCTCTGCCTCCCAAGTGCTAGGATTAAAGGCGTGTACCACCACGCCTGGCTCAAAACTTCACCTTTTTTTTTTTTTTTTTTTTTTTGAGAGAGGGTCTCCTTGTAGCTCTGGCTGTCCTGGAACTCACTCTGTAGATCAGGCTGGCCTTGAACTCACAGAGATCCACCTCCCCCTGCCTCCAGAGTACTGAACTTAAAGGCATGCACCACCACGCCTGGCTCAAAACTTCACATTTTAAAGTACAAAGTACATGTAAAGTTACACTCTCCTGCTTATCTTTAGGGATATATAGTTGTCTGAAAGTGATCGATCTGTGAGTCAAATGATTTCAAGGTATTTGTCAACTTTCAGACCACCTCTCTGCCAGTCGTCGTGATCTCCAACGTCAGCCAGCTCCCCAGTGGTTGGGCATCTATCCTGTGGTACAACATGCTGGTGGCAGAACCAAGGGTATGGAAAACACATTTGCTTTCATACTTGGGGTTAACCAAAGGCCACACCTTTTAGCTGTCCTGAGGTCTGGGTGTAGAGGGAAGCAGTGACAAAGTCCTGAGGTATTGCTAAGGATGTTAAATAACTCCAAAAGTGAAGCATGCACCTTAGCTATACAAGAGAACAGTAGCTTTTCCTTCCATGTGAATGAACCCAGGCAGTGGATGATTGTATATTTCTTTTATTGGAAAGAAAATCCCTTTTTAATATACATTTGTCATATAAACATAAAAAGTTCTTAGAGTGAATGCACAATATCAGTTAATCATTTGATTCTCATGAGTTAAAATATTCATGTTCTTTAACATCATCAGGGACACTTGTTAGTCAGATACTGAATCGTTCCATCTAGGGGAAATTCAGTGTTAGGTTCCTGTGAGCCTCTGGTCACAGCATTAATTGTGTTTCTTTTTAAATTTTTATTTATTTATTTTTCTATGTGTATGGATGTACTGTCTGCATGTAGGTTGGTGCACCCATGCCGTGCAATGCCACGGAGGTCAGAAAAGGGTGTTGGATTCCTCTGGAACTGGAGTTAAAGATGGTTCTCAGCTGCCATGTGGGTGCTGGGGATCGAACCCAAGTCCTCTGCAAGAGCAGTCGGCGCTCTTAACTGCTAGGCCATCTCTCCAGCCCAAGTGTGTTTCTTTTAAAGGCACCTTATCTAATCAATTTGATGATTTGTTACCATTGACCTTACAGCTAGTAGCACTGTAACTCCTGCCTGGTGTATGTAACACACACATTTTCTCCACATGTGTTCCCTAGCTTTCTTGGGCTTAGGTACATCATACTGCATCAGCACTACCCTTGTTGTGGGGACTGCCTGTGACTGGCACGACTCTTCTGTAATCCCTAGCTTTTGGATGTTTTCTTTCTAGAATCTATCCTTCTTCCTGAACCCACCATGTGCACAGTGGTCTCAGCTATCAGAGGTCCTAAGTTGGCAGTTTTCATCTGTCACAAAGAGAGGACTCAACGCAGACCAGCTGAACATGTTAGGAGAGAAACTTCTTGGTATGAACACACCAACTTTCTTCATTGAAATGTACCCAAGTAGCACATTTCTCCTTCAGTCCTTCTCTGTTCTCCATTTTGTTAAAGGCAGAAGCATGTTCAAATCAGTTGGCTTTTCCAGCTACAGCCTAAGTGAGATTCATACTTTAAGTCTTGATAAAGGACTCAAATGAATATTTTCCTTATTGTCTCGGATTAAGATTTCTGAGATGGGATCCTAAAGGAGTTTCATACTATAAACATATGTTACTTGTACCAACTTGAGAAAAGTTCTGGATGAGAAAGATGAGGTCTTCAGGTGAAAAGAAAGGAAAGTACCTGAAACAGTAAAAATCAAGCCCTAGACTTAAAAACCCAGGGCCAGCCGGGCATGGTGGTGCACGCCTTTAATCCCAGCACCCAGGAGGCAGAGGCAGGCAGATCTCTGAGTTCAAGGCCAGTCTGGTCTACACAGTGAGCTCCAGGCCAGCTGGGACTAAAGGGAGACCCTGTCTCAAAAAAAAATACAAAAACAAAACAAAATAAAAACCCACGAGTCCATGTTGCAAGAGACAGGTCTATAGTTTTGACTGATCAGGCAGACTCTGGACATGATAGATAGATAATTCCCTTTCAGCAGCTAATGTCAGCGAATGCCAGAAAAAAGTGGTGGAAGACTCACTGCTTGCTGTCAGATCGTGCAGTGAGTGAATCTGAACCATGACTTTAAAAGCCCATCCCCAGCTGTTGTGCAGATTTGCGTGCTATGAGCACAAGCCGGCTCTTAACCAGGTGGCCTCAGCAGGCCTCCCAGCTGTGCGAGTTAATAGAAAGTGTAAGATCACCTTGTTCATCTCCGTATTTGATGAGATCTCAGGGTTGATTTGTTTTGTGTTTTTTTTTCCTGCTTGCCATGGCTTATTTGCAGTTTTCTTTAGACAGAAGTAGTGGACATAGCTCATCTATGCTATGTGTTGGTTTCCTTTGCATAGCTAATCATGATAATAATTTGCATCAGTCCAAGCCCCTGCTCAGTTTGTGAGAGAACTGAGGGAAATACACAATTAATGTCTAAAGTAGGCTTATAAAATCAAGTATCTGTTAAACTGATCACCAAGGGGTGATCTTGGTCTTTGAGGGAGAGGAGATTCCACAGAGGCAGTGATGAGGAGCAGTGGGGATCGGTGCTGACTCGGGAGGGGCAAAGGGAGCTGCTCCGGAGAGACTGGCAGAGCCTGGGCCTTAATGCCAAGGTCAGAGTCAGCTTGGAAGGGATTTCGGAGGTTTGTCCTCTCTGTGACAGAGGGCGGAGAAAGGCAGCAGATGTTGGGTTTGGGGCGCTTCCACTTTCCCTGCATACTTCAATAATCAGATGCCCAGTAATCCACTCCTCAGGCTGTTAAAATCAAACCAACAGTGAAAAGTGCAATCTCAGTGCTGGGGAGGTGACGGCAGAGGCAGGGGATAAAGCATTTGAGGCCAGTTCACGTGAGCTACCCAGGGATCCCCTGTCTTCAACACATAAAGGCACCAGACACATGTTTTAGACTCCCTTGTGTCCCTTCACAATATATATTAATTGCTTGATTAATTTCACATTCGTGTACTGGAGAGTATCAACCATGATGTAATCTTCCTCTGTGATGGCTTCCTTCTCTCAAATACAAGAGCTGTCAGTCCAAGCAGAGCATCAGAATTTCTTTGTTTGTTAAAAGGGCTCATTTTTGTTTGTTAGGTCCAAACGCTGGCCCTGATGGTCTTATTCCGTGGACGAGGTTTTGTAAGGTGGGTACAGCCTGGGTTTTACTTCTGTACCTCAGTCCAGGGAGGCCGTCACTGGAGTAGTTCTCTGTTTGCTTATTTTGGCATGTTTATCTCTCACCTCAGAGCCCCTAGGGGAGACTGTTTACTTTCCTTCAGCACAGGAGGTTGGTTTCCAAGCAGAGCCTGACAGGAAGCACCTGCCTGAGTGATAACATTCTTTCATATCCAAAATGAGTCTTCGGTTTCCTCACACCAGCCTCTTAATCTGCAGTGTTTGGGCCAAGGCCCTGTGAAATGTGTGTTTGGCCTGCTGGCCCAGTGAGTTTTGCAGAGCTGCTCATGCCCAGGGAGCAGCTGGACAGAATGGCTAGACCCTGCTGAGGTCACCAGGCAGTGCTTCCTAGCTCGCTCTGCTGGGCCACATTAGTGTGAGGGCGGCTCTTGTTTTCCTGGGTCATTTTGGAAGTCATCCCCTGCCCAGGTGCTACTGTTTGGAGAGGGAAGGAGAACCCTGCCCAGGGAAGGGATGAGTTCCAGGGAAGGGATGAGTTCCAGGTCTGAATGTCAGTAAGAGCCAAGGGATCCAGCCATTCCCCACTGCGGATCTGTGCCTGAGCCAAGGGACCCAACCATTCCCCATTAACGGATCACTGCGGATCTGTGCCTGAGCCAAGGGACCCAGCCATTCCCCATTACCGGATCACTGCGGATCTGTGCCTGAGCTAGGGCCTCTGCAAGTTAAAATCCAGTGGTGGGAAGGGACAGGGTACATCCTTAACTATTTATTTGCATACTTTCAGGAGAATATTAATGATAAAAACTTTTCATTCTGGCCTTGGATTGATACCATCCTAGAACTCATTAAGAAACACTTGCTCTGCCTCTGGAATGATGGGTAAGGGTCACTGATTGTTGATTTTTTTTTAATATAATACTTTTATTGATCTTTTGTGTATTTCTGACATCATTTTTCAGTTCAGTTTAGACATATTCCCCTTTCTCTGCCCTCCACTCCACCCCAGTTCATGCATTCTGCCATACATGGTCTGCATCTTTCTCTCAGTCTTTTTAAAGTTTTTCTCTGCAAAGGTTTATTGTTTGGGGCAGAATTTAACTATATCAGTCCATTCTTTGACCCAGTCTTTATATTATTGTGGTTCCCTCCCAATTGTATTGCTCCAAAATATGCCTATATGAATGTCATACATGTACCACAATTATGTCCTCCAGGAATAAACTGTATGTTAACTCCAATATATGTTTAAGAGTTCACATTTTTTCCTTTTAATTTTGTATTACTCTAAAATATGAATATATACCTTCTGCCCATATACATTAATTACCATGTCTGAAAGTAAGTGTTAATTCTAGGGCTCGTTAAGAGAGTCACATTATAACATCACAGTTGCTTTCAGATAGAAAGAAATATAACAATAATGTTGCTCTGCTTGC
Organism: Rhizomys pruinosus; assembly: GCA_009823505.1. Taxonomy (NCBI): domain Eukaryota; kingdom Metazoa; phylum Chordata; class Mammalia; order Rodentia; family Spalacidae; genus Rhizomys; species Rhizomys pruinosus. The sequence goes on from VZQC01010202.1 coordinate 1,033,177, forward strand.
CTTTCAAATTGGGGGATTTGGTACTAGCATCCACAAATAAGGGAAACCATTCCCTCTTTGTTTGTTTGTTTGGGAGGGGGGACTGGGTTACTTAGCGTAATGGCTTCGAGTTCCATCCATTTATCTGCAAAGTTCATGATGTCATCTTTCTTTACCACTGCATAGAGCTCCATTGTGTAGATGTACCACATTTTTGTTATCCACTCGTCAGTCGAGGGGCATTTGGGTTGGTTCCAGCTCTTCGCTATTGTGAAGAGAGCTGAAATAAACATAGATGTGCATGTGTCTTTGCAGTAGGATGAGTCTTGTGGGTATATACCCAGGGGTGATATGACTGGCTCAGGTGGTAGGCTCATTTTTGAGTCTTTTAAGGGTTCTCCACACTGCTTTCCACAGTGGTTGTACAAGTTTACATTCCCACCATCAGTGGATGAGTGTTCCCCTTTCCCCACAACCTCTCCATGATTACTGAATTTTTAAAACATATTGTTAGTTTGTGCCCCCCTTGTTAAGACTGAGACAGATTCTGAATTGGGCTTTACCGTTTGACAGGATTTGTGTCTGCCTCACAGAGATAGAGGTACACTTACATGCTGTCAGAGAAAGAATCTCTCTCTCTCTCTCTCTCTCTCTCTCTCTTTCTCTCTCTGTATGTGTGTATATTTAAGCTAAGTTATAAAAAAAACCCAGTGTCATGCATGTACTTGTTCATTCTTACAAAAATTTCAGCACTTACTCACTGTACTAACCAAAGAAGCAAGCAAAACCCTTTTCTTTCTTTTTTTTTCCTTTTTAAAAAAATTTTTTATTTGATTTTTAAGTAATAAGTAATGAATATAAGCATCCTTCATGTAAAACCAATTTGCAAGCAGCTATGCCCAAACCCACACAGCCCAAGGCTCCCACCATCCAGCTGGAGGGGCTTGTATGTATAATCATGTTGATCAAATAAGTGCCCAGTCTATATTGCTGTAGTTTCAAAATTCACCCCAATCGCAGCCCTTACATTCTACCACGCCCCCTCTTCCGCAGATTGTTCCCTAGGCTTAGAAAAGGGACACAAGTGGGCGAGAAGCAAAACAGTCTACTTTCTCTGGAGATGTCGTTTTGGACTCTGATCAATCAGTTCAGGCTGTTTCCTTTCATGGGTTGGCAGTTTATCCAGGAATAACCTTTCAGTCCTACTAATGAAGCACAAGCAATTAGATATACAGGCATTTAAACAGTACTAATTATTATGGTAGGTTACGTTGGTATAGACACAGAGGTTTGGATGGTATGCTAATCCATGAACTATAGCTTTTCTGTAAAAGATGACAAGCTCTTACTGTGGCTTATAACATTTCCTAACCACTAGAGGATGTAAGGCAAGCAAAACCCTTTTTGACTTGAATTGTATCTACCTCATCTACCTCATTCATTCCCAGGACCAGATGATATCTCAGCAATAATTTTCAGTCAACCAGAAGTATTTGTCTATGAAATATGGTCTGAGACTTCCTCTCCAGTATGACACACACACACACACACACACACACACACACACACACACACATTTTCATGGTGTTTAAAATCTCCAAGGGACAGTAAAAGATCCACTATTACCCATCATGTATTTACTGAGCATCTGTAACATCATACCAACACCATGTTCATCTTGGGTTTTTTTCCTACTTGAATATATACATGTGTTAAGTGTGATGTTTAAATGTCAAGCGTATTTTAAAAGTATGTACATTTTAAAAATATGTTGTCTTGTCAAGTTGTAGCCATTTTCTTAGTTTGGTTTGTAAGTTAAAGTAAAAATCAAAACCATGAATGAAATACAAACAAAAATTCTCTTCAATGTCCAGGTGTATCATAGGCTTTATCAGCAAGGAACGAGAACGTGCTCTGCTCAAGGACCAACAGCCAGGGACATTCCTGCTTCGGTTCAGCGAGAGCTCCCGGGAAGGGGCCATCACATTCACGTGGGTGGAGCGGTCCCAAAATGGAGGAGGTGAGTGAGGAGCATCCAAGTGCACACACAGGAACGCCTCATGCCTGAAATCCTCCTCCATCACTGCAGATCAGCCCATTTGAGCAAAGAGCTTTGAGCGTGAAATTGAATGTCCTATAGTTGCACAGCTAAGCCCCCTAGAAGGTATTTAATAAACCACTATGAATTTTGGTGATTCGCTGCCTGGTACATATTATAGAAATGATGGTTTTCAAAACATAAGGCCCTTGGGTTTGTTATCTGTAGATCAAGGATGTAAATCAATATAATCTGCACCCAGTTCTTAGAAGGGGTCACTTTCCTGCAGCATGAGGTTTCAGATTCAACGCATGTTAAAGTGCCCAGTTGAGGACGGGCTTTGTAAGAGGTCTCTATGCCCTGGGAACAGGGATGGCTGGGATGCAGCTTCCATCCATCTGCACCTTTCCCTCTGTCGTGTATTGGACTTCTACTTCACCAAATGACTAGAACACTCCACAAACCTTGATGCTATGAGGAAAGTTTTCTTGTGCTAAAGCTAGATAGCACAGGTGAAAAAAGTTAACAAAATGATTAGTTCTCACAGTTGCTTAGTTTGCTTAAAGAATTGGAGGGAAAACTGGCCTGTCCTAGGACCTTAATGTCATCAGTGGATACAGCCATAAAGGAGGAATCGTTTTCTTACTCTATTTTCTCTTCTGATGAAAGAGCAGGAGGGCTGGTTCAGAGTCCAGTGGAGGCCACGGATGCTGGAGTCTGCCTTATTTCTTTCCTGAAGCAGCTGAGAAATGGAGCTAACAAAACAATGAACAAGGAAGAACACGCTTGGCAACCAAGAAGGTTTAAGCAGGGCAGCAGCAGCTACACGATTTCAGTTACAGCACAGTCAGAAAGTTCTAGAGAGCCTCAGAGTGCTGAGCATCGGCCTCCGGAACATGCATACCCAGAGAGGGGATTCTAGAAAAATTAGGATGGAGACTCTGAATTAAGTCTGGAATTAAGAACAGGAAGGCAGTGCAGGGCGGATGGTTCTTGCAAGGACTCCAGGAAGGCAGTGCAGGGCGCTGGCTTCCACAAGGACTACAGGAAGGCAGTGCAGGGCAGCTCGCTTGGGCAAGGACTCTAGGAAAGCAGCCCAAACAAGCATATCTACTCTTGTGTCATGAGTTGCTTTCTGTGGGTCATTGTTTATTTTAATTTGAAAATGTCTCAGTATGAAAAGAAAATCAGAAAGTGAGCTTATCTTTGGTAACGTAATCTGTGTCTTATGACCCAGTTGGTGATTAGTTATCAGCCCATGGGCATTGTCTTGTTGAAGACAAAACTTTTAAAGATGCATTTGTTTAGATTTATAAATCTGAACAAATATTGACCAGAAGTTAACAATGCTTTTGTTTCTCCTCATTTTAAGAAAGGATCATGATTGATTTATAAATAAAGAAGTCTACCAGTGCTAGTTTTCACTGGGCTCTGTCCGACTTGGTTTCTTTTTTCTTCGGATTGTTGTGGCATATTCTGTGGGACTCACTAAGTTTTTCTCCTTTTTAGAACCCGATTTCCATGCGGTTGAACCATACACAAAGAAAGAACTTTCTGCTGTTACTTTCCCTGACATTATTCGTAATTACAAAGTCATGGCTGCTGAGAATATTCCAGAGAATCCCCTGAAGTACCTATATCCCAATATTGACAAAGACCATGCCTTTGGGAAGTATTACTCCAGGCCGAAGGAAGGTAAAAAGTGCGGAGCGGGCAGTGCGGCCTCCATCAGAGCGCAGTCAGGTCCTTCCTGCTGATGGGTTGTTGTCCTCCCTCAGATGAGGGTCACCAGTTCACACAGGCCCTTGACATTCTTGTAGGTGAGAAGTCCTGGCAGGGATGCCTGGTGGAGTGCCACCATCGGTAAGGCAGGCTTTAAAAACACAGGATAAACTCCGTACAGTTAGAATGAAATGCATTGTTTGGCCTGACGTAGCTGATAAGAAATGAATCATGATTTCCTATCTTAAGGATATTGGAAAGGTCCGTTTTGGTCTGGTATACTTGTTATTACTTTGTTTCCATAGGAAAGGGGTAAAGACTAGGAATCATGGCTGACTGGTATTCTGCTATCTTGACTGGGTTAAAACTGAGGAGACTAAGATCCAGGGGAAGTGATCTCAGTTTCATTTAGGTAGACTCAATCAATTACTTGTTGGATCCTATGCTGTTAGTTATGATGAATACCAGGAAGCCTTGTCTTAGTATACACATTTACTTCTCAGCTGTCAATGAATTACATTTGGAAAAGTTCAAGTTAGGCCTGTCCAGGTTTGGAACATGTCGACAAAGCTAATTGCTTTGTTTGGGGGGGGGGGGGATCAGAAGTCTCATTATTAGGACTAATACTTTGGAGTGAAGATGGGCGGCTTTAGCCTACCTTGAAAATGTATATTCTAGCAGGCAGACCAGAGAGAGCTTTGCATTCATGGGCTTCCTTTACCTTCTTGTAAGATTACAAGCCTTGCTTCAAAAAAGAAGACTCCTAGTTAGACTTCTGACTTCCTTCTAGTAGTTTCTCTATTTCCACTAGAATGACCCCTTAAAGTTTCAGGATATTAAGGTGTCAAATAAAGCTGGCAGAGCACCACCAACCCATCTTTTTTTTTTTTTTTTTGGTCTTCTTGAGACAGGGTCTCCCTATAGCCCCAGCTGGCCTGGAACTCACTCTGCAGACCAGGCTTAAATTTATGGAGTTTAAGCCTCCCAAATACTGGGATTAAAGGCATGCACCACCATGCCTGGCATGATGGTTCTGTTCTTATGTAATTTCTGCTAATGTATACACCTTGTGCTTGCTTTCTAGCACCAGAGCCAATGGAACTTGATGACCCTAATCGAACTGGATACATCAGGACTGAGTTGATTTCTGTGTCTGAAGTGTAAGTGAGCTCAGAAGAGTGACATGTTCAGAGCCTCAGGCCAGCCTCGCTCCTGGCTGGGGGCTGTTGATTGTATTTGATTGTATTTTGCTTTTCTCGTTGTAATTGCTACTGCCACCACAGTTGAACTGTTTGGAAAGATCGGAACTAGAAGTCCTGGTATCACAGCTACTAGCATTTTACTGCCTTAAGGGGGAAAAAAATAAGATAAAATAAAATAAAATAAAATAAAATAAAACAAAGTTGTATGTAAGGTATATACGTTCTCCCCAAACTGATACTTTGAAAAAGTATAAATAAAATAAACAAAAATTGATGAGTGGGAAAGTAGTTCTTTCAATCTAGAAAAGGCCAAAGTAATAACTGAGAACATTTCCTCCACATGCTTTTATTTTGTTGTTTCATTCCATAGAAGGTAGAAAAAGTCATTGTCAGTTATTTGGCCTGCAGCACTGTCTTGGGGTGAACGGATGTAGCCTTCATGTAAAAACACTCTGTGGAGCAGCTTTATCTGCATACAAACCTCAAGGTAGGGATGAGGGATTCCCCAGATATTCCTCTGGTGATTTTCTGTCCAGGATAAGCCACAAGAGTCTGCCGTCCCAGCGTGACACTGCACACGTTCACACTGAGGCTTCACCAGGCATCGGCGGTGTAGGGTTCAGTCTGGCAATTGCTCAGCCCTCGTGTCTAGAGTCCAGTGTATCCCAAGGGGTCGGGCTGGGGACATGAACTTCTCACGATCTGCACTTTCTCAGATATTTTTCTCAGATATGTTTTCTGAACTAAAAGTATGAAGCGGTCATCCAGTCAAAGCTAAAGAGATAAAATGTCTGCGTGTGCACTGCTGCCTCCGTAGCTTAAGAGTTAACGTGGCCCTTTCCTTCCTCTGTTCTAGCCACCCATCGAGGCTTCAGACCACAGATAACCTGCTCCCCATGTCTCCGGAGGAGTTCGATGAGGTGTCCCATGAGGTGTCCAGGATAGTGAGCTCTGTAGAATTTGACCGCATGGTGAGTACCGTGGCAGGAGCACTCCCACCCGGGGGAAGCTGTGCCCACCGAGGCAGGCTGGCACTGCAGCACATCCGGGATGTGTCTATGAGATGGAGCCTAGGCAGAGGCAAGGAAAGAACATTTTTTTTTTTTTAGATGAACTGTGTTGCAGCAAGCTGTGCTTCATCAGCAGGATTTTTATTCCTAGCATTGAAAACTCTAAAAAAAAAAATTGGATGACATTTCAGATGCTTAAGTTTACCTCTCCCCTTTTGAAGTAGAAGTTCTATCCATGTGGCAGTTTCACATATTAAGGGACTGAGGTTCTTCTGATAGGCAAATGTTCTTGTGTGGCCTGCTGTCATCCCTGGGTCTACGCAAAGGATAGTTATCTTTAAGAAGGAACTGACACTTGTTAGTTACAGTAAGTAAGGAGCTGTCCATACTCTGCTGCCAGGAATATGAGTTTCACCCACTTTATATGTTCAGAACCAATCCACACTGCCAGATCCCAGGGCTGTGAAGAGCTTGCCCAGAATCAACAGTTCAGATGGCAAAAGTTAATGGGTTTCATAACTGAAATAGAAACATAATTGTTTGTAAAAGAGAGTATCTTCTTTTGGGAGAATGTTTTTCAGCACATCAAACAGTACTGTTTGCCTTTCAGCCTGAGATCCTTCATCCTAAGGACTTTGTTTGGGTGACTGGATTTTTGCTGATGCCATTTAATTTTTAAGCTGTTTTCCAAATGGAGTTAGTCAAATTCATTTTTCAAAGCTTGCTTAATGCTTTCAGAAGTAATCCTTTTTTAGCCATTACTAGCCTTTCTTCATCACTGTGTACTCTGTGTCTATCAGAAATATGTGCTCAGTAAAGAGAGAAAGTCAGAGAAGGTGGACTGAAGATGCCCAGAAGGCAAAGATCTCTTGGCAAACCTTCTGGCCATATGCTTGGAATGGCCGAGTGTGCCCTGAGCAATGCCTACTTATATGTAGCTCTTCCCCCTTCGACATAAAGCAGAGACCAAAAATGTTTAGAGAATACTTCTGTACTACTTAATACCAGTTGAGGAAGGAAAAAGGTAACGGAAAAATGCTTAGCTCGTGTGATCACAAAATATTGCTTTCTTCTTGGCAAATGAGCCTTTTATCTGTGTGAAGTCACATCCTGATGCTACTATAAAAACTGCTTTATAGCCAGGCGTGGTGGCGCATGCCTTTAGTCCTAGCACTTGGGAGGCAGAAGCAGGCAGATCTTTGTGAGTTCAAGGCCAGCCTGGTCTACAGAGTGAGTTCCAGGACAGCTGGGACTACAGGGAGACCCTGTCTCGAAAACACCAAAAAAAACAAAACAAAAAAAAAAAAAAAACTGCTTTATAAGACTCATACAAAAATGGAGGAAAGGTAAAGCTCAGCTCAGAAGATGTAAGCTATATCAATGGATCAAAAAAAGCAGGGTGAGCTGCTTCTGTTATTCTTGAGAAAATCCTATCACTGTCACCACCACCATTGTTAGGTAGTATTTTTTAAGTCAGGAAGAAGCTGTTTGCACAGAACTGGTTTTTTCTGTTAAGATGAAGGCACGACAGCTGTAGCTGAGGGGCCTGGGATTAAACTTGGCAAGCAGGATTCCAACTCTGTCATCACTATTGTTTTCTGTGATGTAGAAAAAATAAGATGTTAGTTCCCTTATTCACGAGAGCAATAGGACTTCTTTCCGTGTGCTCTCTGTGGGAGCAACCGAAACACTCAAATGCCAGGAAATGGGATTGTCATCTTTGGATGCCCCCCACCATGCCATTCCATTCCTGATGACTTTATCTATTTGATTAGTAAAGTCTTCATGTAGACCTATAGAAGACCTAAAGACCTAAAAGCACTGAGTACACAAAACAGTGATCAGATTGGTCTATAAACTGGGTTGACTCCACCAAGGTTTGCTCTGTCCTCAACCTTGGCCAAGATTTCCATTCAGTGTGGAATTAAATGTGAACCAAATGAAAGAGCTCATGCCTGTAATCCCGGCAATTGGAAGGCTGAGACAGGAGGACCTGGAGTCAGGTCACAACGGGCTACCTGGTGAGACTCTCTTAAAACAAGTGAAATAGAATAGAGTGTGTCCTCTGAGGTGGAGGCAGCTCTTAGAGCTGTCTTATTTCCTCTAAGTCTGGACATTGCAGCTGGGACTAAGTGATACTAAAGTTGATGCCTGGTGCAGTGTCAGAAGCAGGAGGCCCTCAGGCAAGAGTGCCAGTGCACCAGTGTTCTCTGTAACATGACTTGGGTGTTTCTCTAGTCTGGAATGGCTACACAATAGACTTCTCTCTGGACCATAACAGAATCAGCCTACAGGCCTTCCTTTGTCCAGGGTTCATAATAATACTTGATTATGACTTTCCTTTTAGTGTACTGGATGGACATTTTACATATGATTTTAGATTTAATACTCTGACCAACCTATCTGTTGGGTACTATTAGACAGCTTAGGAGATGAAGAACTTGAGATTTAGAGAGGTTAAGTAATAAGCCACAGTCACATAGTGACAGGATTTGAATACAGCTTTCCTTTATCTCACTCCCTCTCCCCATCCCTAAAGTGCACCATTTTAACTGCAGCACTCTACCGTCAACCAGACGGTTGTTCTTGTAAAAAAAAAAAATCTCACCATCTTCCATGTACTAGTGTGCACCTAGGATTTAGAAAGCTCTCAGGGGGCTTTAGGGCCGAGTGCAGTGTCTCAGGCTTGATTTTCCTGGCATTTGGAGCTGGAGAGTTCTTCTTTGTGGGGCTGTCCTGCAGATTGAAGGCTATTTAGCAGCACCCCTGGCCTCTACCCTATAGATAGATGCTAGCAGCACACATACCACATGGACATGGTGATATATGAACAGAACAGTCACCTAAACATCTGGATTCCACCAGTGTAGAAGTCAGGGAGTCAGTGGCAGGCCAGTGTTCTCTGATAAACAATTTCCTGGCAACATTTTCTATATCCACAGTACTGGCCACACTAGGGAGGGAGTTGAGATGATTCTTAGTCATTTTACTCCTCTGGCCTACATCTGAAACACAGGTTTTGTTAATTTTGCCTCCTCAGTGGCCTGTAAAGGAGATCCACCATTTCCCTCCCATCCCTCTCTCTCTGGTGTAGCTCAGCATTTCCTCACACTTACTTTGAATGAGCAGATTTGCCACGCTGCTGAGTCCCCAGACTTGCATAACAGCAGAAAGCTTTTATACAGTCTGTCTGGGTCCAGTCACAAAATTAAGCCACCAGGCCAGGGAGTAATAATCCATCAGCTTAGGTGATATAAAAGGTCCTGATGAGTTCAGGGAAAAGCATTAGTGCGTGTTGAAGAGCCTCTAATTCCATGCTGGCTATTTGCTATAGGAAGCATCTTTCCACTGTTCTGTTTGAGAAAAGACAATGATGTTGGACATACGAATTTGCGTGTCATGAGATTCATGTAATGAACCTAACTACATTTTGTCTTTTTGCAGATGAACGTGGTGTAAACATGAATTTCTCTCTTCTCTGGAGACAGTATTCTTCCCATCTGTGATTCCCTCCTGCTACTGTTCCTTCACATGCTATGTTTCTAGGGAAATGCAAGAAAGGACAACAAATTTACTGCGCCCAGTTGATAGCAAGTGGATATTTCTCTAATTCAGAAACATGTTACTTTGAAGGGCGTCATGCACCATACTGAATGTAAAATGGAAAGTTAAGTCTACGCAGAGTGGATTCTTGCAAACGAAAAAGAAATACATTCAAAGCATCAGGACTAGAGTCAGAGTCTTTTGGGAAAGGTGAGAAGTGTAGCAACATCCAGTAAATGCTATGCATAAAAGTCAGAGCCCAACTCTAACATCATTGGCTGGATAATGTTACATTGGGGGACTTCTTAATATAGGAATGATACGTTTCTATGCCAGAAAATTTGTATGTGTTAGTTTTGCTTCTTGGCTGGAAGTCTTCCATTATTTGCCATATGGCACAGTTCAAAGCCAAGCTTATATTGAGTGATATATCAACACTATAACGGGCATCCTTCATCCACATAGAAGGGAACAGTTCTGTAGTTTATTACATCTTCTACATTGGCCATTTAAAACTAAAAACACATTCTTGCTGTCTTGAGAGACTTAGCTTTTTTGTTGGTTAAAGTGAATCAATAGAAGGCTATACATTTTCCAAATTCATGAGTAGTGATTTCTGCCTACTCTGTATTCAACCAAACAAGTCTTTTCTGCTGTCATTTTGGTCACCAGTTGAAAAAAACTGTCTTTGCACTTTCAGTAAGGGAGCCAGCTTCCTTAAGGCAAATCTTTTTTTTTTTAAGTTGATATTACAAGATGTAGTTAAACCCAGCAATCCATGTTTCTTAAATGAACTAATTTATCTTAATTGGTTTTTAACTAATTAGCCATAAAATTGAGAAATGAGAGAAAAAAAGCAGTAGCTGATTTGAGCCGTGAACTAACTATGAGAGCCAAGTAACTTCAAAACTTGTCCAATGTAACCTTATTGAAAACTGCCTGGTTTTTGTGTTTTTCTGACAGTTACATTTGCAAATGGTTCCATGGTCTGTCCTGTGCTCTCTCTGACACCTTTGTGAAAGGTGATCGCTCTGTGACACGTGCTGCTTTCCTTTCTTCATTAGCACAGTGGTCAGGTCAGGGGCTGAGCTGACAAGCTCCTCTGGGCACTCATCACAGCTGCTGTTCACACTGCTGCCCCTGCTTCTGCATTTCCAGCACGTGCAGTGCTGATGTCCTGTAAATGCTTTCTTTTTCTTTGGTGGACATGAAGTTTTCTTTAAGTCCACTTTAAAATTAAAATTCAAGTATGTGTATTGCATTAGATGTAATATGCACATAGTATTTTCCTTGTTACTACATAGAATTTGAGGCTTTCTCTGTTTTCATGTAAAATTGTGTGGACCCATTGAGCTTAACTTTTTAAAAAAGATGATCAAGAAACAAAACACTTTTTAAAATATATTGTTTCTGTTGCTGAGATTTAACTGTCTGTTAATCTTTCCACACTGAGAACAATTTGGTATGGTTTTATTCTGTTACACGAGCTGACACTGTCTACTTTCAAGAAATGTTAACATTGTGTTAGACTCCTATTAGTATTTAGTATAAAGATATTTAAAGCTGATGGCATTGAGTTGGTTTAATATGTATATCATTTATGTATTAGTCCTTATTTTAAAATAAGATTAATAACACTATTTTCACGTTGCCTTTACTTACCTGGCTTGTATTCAGAATTACTAGAGCAGTTGAAGGTGGGTCAGTGGGTCGGGGGCACTGAAGGGGCCTATAATCCCTGCATTTGGAAGGAGAGGTAGAAGGATCAGGAGTTCAGAGTCATTCCTGGCTGCATAACAAATTTGTCAGCAGCCTGGGCTACATAAGATCCTGTTTAAAAAAAAAAAAATGGCCAGGCGTGGTGGCCCATGCCTTTAATCCCAGCACTTGGGAGGCAGAAGCAGGCGGATCTCTGTGAGTTCAAAGCCAGCCTGGTCTACATAATGAGCTCTAGGCCCGCTGGGACTAAGGGGAGACCCTGTCTCAAAAAAGACATAAAAAAAAAAAAAAAAAAAAAGAAATGGAAAAGGAAGTAAATAGGTAAGTCAGTAGAAGAGGTCAGTTAACTTTCTGTGTAATAAGAATTCACCAAATATGTCCTGGCTTAAGGGAAGTTTGTGTGTTTTGAGTACATCTGAGATGCTGTTTTCTAAGCACAGAGTATGTATGTAGCTCTTGGCATAAACCCATTTTTAAAAAATTTACTTTCATATTTTATGTGTATGAATCTTGCCTGCATGTTTTGTAAGCACAGCCATGTCATGCGGGGCCTACAGAGGCCGAAGGGGACACGAGCCCCTTTAGAACTGGACTTAGGACAATTGTTAGTCTCCACACAGGTGCTGGGAACTGAACTTGGATGCTCTACAAGAGCAGCAGCCACTGAGCCATCTCTCCAGCCCCAAATCTATTATCTTTAAGGAATGAAAACTTTCTGAGGTGCCATTAAATGAGATAAATGTACGGACTGCCTGAAAGCTAACATGGAGTATGAAATCAAGTCTCAAGGAACACAGCAGACCTGCCCCGTCTGGCCGTCCCAAGGAAAGCATAGGAAAGGGCTGGAAAGCACTTTGAGAATTCTCCCAACATTTGGATGCTATTTTCCCCAAGAGGGGTCCATACTTTAAGGCATCTTTTGGTTGGTTAAGATTCATTCATTTATTCATCAAATATTTTGAGCATCTCCCATGAACCAGGCAGTATTCTCGATGTTTGGAAAACACTAGCAGACAAAAATACCCCTACCATCATAAACCCAGTATGTCCTAAGATCTGATATTCAATATGATCACTTTACTTAGGTTTATCTAAAGATTTGTGGAGCAAAACTAGCCAAAAGTTATAATGTAAATGCTATAGAAAATGTATATAATTCAAAGAAATAGCATTTAAACCAGTTGTAGGAGGATCACAGCTACTCAGTATTGTTTCTTGAGCCTTCTAAGTTCTTAATGATGATCACTCAGTGACACTCAGCTTTTAAGTTTTTGGCAAACTAAAAACTTCAGGCCGTGCTTACTAAACCTATACCTAAAAGGTAGAAAGCTGTCATGTACCTATTACCAAACTCCAGAACTCTTCTCTATTTGTAATGCTGAAGCACTTCTAACTCTTGTGGTGTTCGCTGCCTTTCCCCCTGTCTTGTACATGAATGAAGTGTTGATATTCTAGTGTCCTGGATGCTTGTCTTATTTATAACAGGCTTTCTGTTGACCATTTAAAAGGCAGTAGAAGATGTGGCTGGCCACAAGAGGACTAGAGTCAGGTCAGGCTCCAAACCAGAAATTAAGCCCCCTACCCTACAGGCCTCCCTGTAATGCCTTCCCATCCCTGTTTCTTTTTTCTTCTTTTACTCCCTTTAAAAATATAACCACCTTAATTAGTAGTAAGTCTAGTCCTTCCTATACTAAAACATGCACCTTCTCTAACCGAGTGAATTATATCCTATCATACATAATTTCCCTTTCACAAAAAGCCTTTAACCATTGCCTAGCACAGTCATGGACTGCTTCCCTGAATCATCCAGCCTATGATTTATGACTTTACTGATTTTACTATGAGGACTAACAAAGAAAATTAAACCAAACTCCTTAAAAGTTCCATAAAAATAAAATTGTCTTATCCTATCAAAAAATAGAACCTTTCATGTTGGCTCTGCACTATGCCCAAGCTCCCACCTACAGGTAAATATATGCATAGTTGGGAGTTGCCCAGATGTTGCAGAACTTAGCACTAGCAGTTATGCTTGGCCCTAAAACTCACCAGGGATAGGCCTTAAGTATTAGTATGAATAAGTAAAAATGCTTATGTGAGGATTTAGGGAAAGAATGTGGGATTAAGAGCTCCACGTCATGATCCATTCTTGGGTCCCAGCTTCATCAGTAAGGAAGCAGAGTAGATTTGTGATTCTTCCTTTCTTTTCTAGTTCTAACTCAGAGTCCTCCGAGGACCCAGACTTTCTTGCGTTGGAGGTGAATGCCATTTCCACATGTGAGGAATTGGTGGGGCTACCAGCTGGTCCAACTCAGACCCTGGTGTGACAGCCCTGGGATCAGCGCCCTGCGTAGACGTCAAGGCTTTGTGGAAATGAATTCTCAGTGCACTGTCTCTAGAGCCCATTGTAACTAAAGCACAGGGCCAGCTTCTGGAGGACAGCATTCCTGTAGTACCCGCCCCTCACCTGAAGGCGGAGCTCCTTCAAGGAGCCTCATCTTGGGCCCTTTGGCAGCCCCACTTGACACTGTATACTGCCTTGCTCATCAGAGGCCAGGCTACAAACCAAACCCAGAGTTTCCAACCCGACAAATTGGAGAAAACCCTAGTTTAAAGAAAATTCATTTTTCACAATTTGTTTTCAATACATGTATTTATTACGCTGTAAAAAGCAATGCTACCTGATCTCATTTAAAATAAATATTTCCCAATTTTAGAATACTTAGTTTCTTTTAATTTTTAAAGTTAGGTTTGTTTTGGGAAATGTTGGAAGTAAATACATTCATACTTGTATACTCCCCAGGAAGGACCTAAATCCACCATCAGATCAGTGAATCGCTGACAGACAACAGCATCAAAAGCAAATCCAGTTCTGCAGCCAAAGGGCCGTGTGCAGCAGCAGTGGGGTATACCACGTCTCCAGAAAACGGGGTGTTAGAAAGAAGACCGCTTGGTTAGAACCAAAGCTTTAAATAACAAAACCATGTAAAGCTTTTATGACACAGAAAAATTACATAGGATCCTAAAGCCAAAGCAAAACGATCTTTGGAGATGACTGATGGCGGCAGTTAACAGCTCGTTTAAGCATTTAAACAAAGTATTTACCAGCCAATAGCAAACAGCCAGAATAAGACCTGCCACATAAATAACTTCATGATTAAAGACAGCATATTTAAATAAGCCACAAAGATTCTACATAATGGCTTTGATCTGAGAAAAGATGAAAACTCCTTTCTTAAATGATACTCAGAACCTCTTTATGGGAGTTTCTCACAATCATAGGTAAATCTTCAAGCCACACCACTGAACCACACAGTGCTGCCATTTGAACAAAGGCATCTCAGCTGATATCAACTAAAACACACGTGCTCTAATAGCCTTGGGACTGCTGCTGCTCCTGTGTAGTTATTATCTTACAAATACCACTGTCTGTGCAGCCTGGGAGGTTCGTGGAAGCAGGACAAGGCTGGTTACCTACCCACTGTCCTCCCCACAGACACTGGAACTTGGGAACAGTGTAGCTGTGCAACGAAGGAAGGAACCCGGGCCACAGTTTCAGCAAGGGAGGTAATGGCTAGGAAATGGGAGGGCAGTGGCCAAAGCACGGACTTTGGACAGAATCAAAGCGGCTGGAGGCTACTGGAGTAAATAAGGTGCCAGGAGGCAGAACAGAGCTCAGCAGTTTGTGTAGACAGTGAGGGTCAACAGAAATGCTTTACTGATGTGCTGACCACTAACATCGGTGTAGGTGAGAATTCTGCTTTTCACAAAACAGCTTCAAGGAAGTCCATCTGTGTGTATGTGCATGCACATGTGTGCTTAATATTAGAAGTTCTCACTAACACACCCCTCATTGCTAGAGGTATGATAAGATACAATATGTGTGATTCCTAGAAATTTGTGTTCTTTCCCTTCTAAGGTCTCTTTTCCCTGTTTTCGAACTTAAGCATATATTACCTTTTTGAAACAAAGAAAGGGTAGGTCTCAAAAATGAAATGGTCTTTTCTTACTATTGAATGGTGCAGTCCACCAACAACTAGTCAATAGAGAAAGAAGACCTGTGGAGTCCTATCTGGAACCTCCAAAGAGGGTAAATAACTTGATGCAGACTTTTAACAATAGGTTTAAAAATAAATGTTACTTGTAGCAGTTCCTATACCATTATAACTTTGGTGGCTTAAAGCATTTCTAAATTTGTCTTTATTCTGGAAGCTAAAAGATAACTTCGTAAAGGTGTGTAGCAGTCCATGCCCTCATTCTTCAGACTGATGCATCTGGCGAATTTATACTTAGTAATTTTGTCTCTGGTCCATCTTCTATAGACAAATGGCAAAGTTCCAGCTCTGATGTCAGAAATGTCAAGACATTTCCTGACTTGCTGTGGAAACATGAAAACTGCATAGTATGCCAGCACTCGCTTTCCCAGCTAAAGGGAAGTCACAGGTAGCTAAACACTGGAGAAGAGAGGCTGGAGTATAGAAAAAGGAAAATGTTCAAAAGTATTTAACTATATTCACATGTAGGTTTTGGTCACCAGACATCTTAACAGATTCCCTGATAAAATCTAATCAGAATTGGCCTACTCTACTAACAGTTTATAACTATGTTAATTTTTAAGGAGTCACACTGTAGGCAGGAGAATTAGAGGAGACGTTTCAAACACTCAACAATATTAGTGCATGTAGTTGTTCAAACATTCAAACTAAATCTCTATTTGAAGTCTTAAGAATCACACTGCTTCTAATGACAGCATCAACCCCTTTGGACAGACTGTACAACAGAGCTTAAGTCAAAAATGCATACCAGCAGATCACCAGAAACTGAAAAGTCACAAAACACACAAATCATGAAAACCGCACAGTTCAGCTAGCACTGGTAACTATTTCTTTTACATCAAATTATACAATGCACGAGGTAAATATTGCTCACATTCTGGAGGGAGATTGTTTTATTTCTATTTTTTCCCAAAGAAATCAGATTTGTCCTGTGCGCACAATGAAGAAAACTCCAGTAACACTGAAATGACAAATGTTTTAAAATGTACATCACTACCAGATAGAAATACACACGCTCTTCATAATCATTTTCCACAATTAAATAGGTAAGTGATTTAAATCTTGGGATTTAAGACAATTATAACAGTCCATCAAGATTCTTATGGACAGTTTGGTTTTCCTTTCCACTGTCGGAATCTCCTTGAGGTGTGTACTGGACTTGGTATTCCTGGAGGATTTTAAATACATCATGGTGTCCAAAGTGCAGTGCTTCATCCATGGGAGTGTTGTTCCACCTGTGGAGCAGCACAGAGTCATCACCTAGGTAATTCCAGTATAAAGATGATCATCTTTATCATCACCCAGCATCCCCAGGTTTTAAATGCATGTTAAATGGCCACTTGGGCAGTATTACAGTAAAAAACTAACAGCAAAAATGCAAAACACAGTTTATAATTCAAAAATTGGTCTCAGAGGGTATGATGAGGATCACAACAAAATGAGACTACAAAAAGATCTTGTTTACATACCCAGGGGATGAAGAAGCAACCTTTATAAGGGAACTCCTACCGCTGACAGATGTTAGGGGCCACTAGAGGTCCTGAACTTTAACTTCTTGAAAAGCCCAAAGTATCTCCTTTTAAATAAAATATTCAAGCAATCAGGTAGTAACATTTATCACCCTAACCTCTGGCAGAAAACTTGTGTTCCTGTGAATTAAAAAAATCAACAAAACCCAGAAATCTAGAAATAACTTTGTGATAGACAAAACACATGGTAGACAAGCTTGGCCGAGAGGAAGTGACCCTTCCACCATGTCCAGAGAGGGTGTTCGGAAACTGCAGGCTCAACTGGACCTCTGCCTGACCAGAAAAGAAACTCCTCTTCTATACTCAGCATAGTGGGTAAGGAGAAGAGCTGCCAGCTGCCAGTCAGTCAGCCAAGCCTTTTGCCAAAGGAGATGGACCATAAAACCCGGAGTCCCAGTGCAAACCAGGCATGCTCCTTGGCTCCCTGACCCTTTACAAACAAAGCCTGTTCTTCCACCCTGCTCCTCACGGTCAGCTTCTCATCTCAGGCTCTCTACTCTGCTGCGCTCCTTCGCCCATCTCCTACCCTTCTGATTTGTCTTCTTGCCATTTCCTTGTCTATCTGTTCTGAACCTTTTACCCTCAACAGGTCACCATGTGAAATCAAAAAGTGCTTAAAATACTCTCAGCTAACATTTCTGGTGGCCTGCTCTGAATCTGTTTAATCAGGTAAGTTAACACTCTGTAAGTCTCCATGTGTCTCAGAAAACAGCTGAATTCGTGACTTTTTACTTCTACATGGTCTTCCTTCAAGAGTCATGGCTTTAACAGGGCCATGCATTTGTGTGACATTTTGGAAAGACTGCCTGATGCAAGTTACCTTCTTTACAATTCTTCCATGACACAATGAAAACGGATCAGCATTAATTAATAGACTGTTTCCCTCAAACTATTTTAAGATTTTATATATTGATTCTCTGTGTTAGAGAAAACACTCCTGGGGCTCTAGCTTCTGTTCTGGAATTTATAAATCATCTAGTTACCAAGTTAGCTAACTTCCACCTGTAAGATGAATTCTTAGAGCCCATTTGGAGTGGAAGAATTCGAACACACAAAGCATGGGAGTAAATATTTCCAACACCGGTGTTAGTTGGTGTTAGAAACACAGGGAGACATTTCACTTTCTTGCTTTAGAGAGAACTGGATGAACATTACATTTGGAGATGAGTGGGAAACCTGTCAACGAGGTTTTGGAGTATTGCCAACAAAGGTAGTTTAAGCCATCCTTTTTAAAAACCATAGGAATAAAGCAACATAGCCAACAAATGACCACCTCATAAAACTGCTCACAAATTTTCAGACATTGTAACTTCTCATTTCTTCTAAGTGGAACCAGTAAGATCCAGGCCCTAATTAGAAAAAAAAAAACAACAAAAAAAATAAACGGGCTGGAGAGATGGCCTAGTGGTTAAAAGCGCCGACTGCTCTTGCAGAGGACCAGAGTTCGATCCCCAGCACCCACATGGCTGCTGAGAACCGTCTGAAACTCCAATTCCAGGAGAACTCCAGTTCCAGGGGAATCCGACACCCTCTTCTGACCTCCGCGGCATTGCACGACACGGGTGCACAGACCTGCATGCAGACAGTACATTCCTACACATACGGAAATAAATAAAAAGAAAAAAAAAAAAAAACCCCACAGAACTTAATAATCAGATAGCTGGAGAGTAGTCAGCTGACTCCAAATTGTGTATCTCTCGTGCTTCATTCCAAACCATTGTGCTTATCAAAGCATATCAAGTAGTTCCCCTTGGATTCTTCTAGCATCTGTTCTCATTACTGCTGGATGCCTAAGTAGTGAGCACAGTCTGCTGCAGAGACTTAGTGCTTCTCTTGCTCACTTAGAGGAGGAGAGCACTCGCTGCAGAATGAACAGCAGTTTGCTGCATGGCCAGGAAGGAGGGAGAGGAATGGAACATGCTCTGGGCACTCCTTTCCACTACAGAGTATTCTTCAGTATAGAGTATTCTTCCTCTTCGATGACTTCAAATCTCATCTCTTCCCAAGCACTACCTAAAACTCAGCTTCCCCAAAGCTTCTTCAAGCATTCCACCATGTCGAGGAATACCAAGAGACTCCCGACACACCCCGCAGTTCTCTTACAGACATTTGTATGCTTACTCCGAGCAGTTTTGTTGTTTTTTTTAAGTCCCATGGGAACATAATTCTTGTTTTCTCTTTCAAAAACAGAACTGTCTCTTTCATACACTGTGTTGATAGTAAAACCTCAGAATTTCAAAATAAAATATGACTCAGATGTGGGAAACAGAATGAAATGTTAAACAGAAACAAGGTTTTGCCTGTTGCCATAATAAGACACCACATTTAAATCATTTACTATCTTGGTGGATTTCCTCATAACCAGCACTTGAACATTATAACCCTATACATTAAAATCATGACTTGCAGCTGGGTGCGGTGGTGCAAGCCTTTAATCCCAGCACTTGGGAGGCAGAGGTAGGTGGATCTCTGCTCTGTGAGTTCAAGGCCACCCTAGTCTACATATCTACATAGAGAGTTCCAGGACAGCTGGAGCTGCAGGGAAACCTGTCTCGAAAAGACCAAAAAAAAAAAAAAAAATCATGATTTGTTAAATATGAAAGAAGGGACTGTAAGTACTCACCTGTCCTTGGGGAAAGGATTTACTTTGCATGCTTCCAGCAAAAACTTAACAACTTCAACATGACCTGTACCATGGGGTGAGGGAAGAAGCAGATTTTAATAGTGAGTAGAAATGAAACCTGGAGAAAGTATGAGTGGTTCTTGTATTACCCTCTGCGGCGGCTACGTGCAGAGCTGTTCTGGAGTCATAGTCCCGCTGCTCCATGTCCATGGCTGACAAAGCAAATCTGAAAACATAAACAGCTACTCATTACATAGAAGATAAATTTAATTCACACGTGTAACACATACTCCATCACTTCAGTCTAAGAGCCACACTGCACCAGGTAACCAGTTCACAAAGTTGTGGTGAGTCAACACCATGTGACCTCTCTTCCTTAGCTTTGCTATTCTGAAGTAACATGAAACATTAGTCATCTCTCCAAGAAATAGGCCTCATCACATTATTATTCAAACTCAAGAACAATGGCACAACTATATCAAAGTTATCCTTCAAAAGGGCAAAAAAAATTAATGCCCAGTAAAGCTGTTTGTTTTCACTAAGACTCCCATTCTTTAAATGGACATAGTCAACAGTTACAAGTACTAATCAGACTTTAGAAGAAATGTGGAAATAAGCCTAGACATTTTTCTACCTGAAAGGTCAGCTGCAACTCTGATAAAGGGAACATATACTAGGCATCCAGTAGTACTTCATGGCCTTTTCAATCCTGGGACATACAGGGGAGGGGGTTGAGGAAGGAAAAGCACCGTGGGTTACAGTGAACCACTAGCCAGTTAGGTGGACAGTTAGCACAGCAAGCTGGGCTTTTCAGCTCTGGGATCCCGGAACTGGGGATTTAATATAAATCCTATGTGGGTGATTTTTATTGGAGGGAGTTAGTGCGACCTTGACCTTAGGATAGATGCTTGCCCAGAAGTACTTCGGACACTGAAGCCACAGCTCACCCATCCTGCCAGCATACCTTCGGAGGGCAGACACATCTCCAGTGTATGCAGCAAACAGAAGATTTATCACTGACTTTACCTGTGAAGAAAAGAAAATTTAGATATTCACGAGAGAAAATAAACACACTGTGTACTGCCATGGTAAGTGATTTCCATGCACTTTGAACACTTCAGCTGGATTATTGATAAGATGTTATCTCAAGTGCACATCTATAGCCAGTGAACACACATGTTGGTTTTCCTTTTAACAGGATTGAGAGAAAATTCAATAATAAAGATAAGGTGCATGTGGAAAGGACTAAAATACTAGCATTGACTAGGAACTCAAAATTCTATGAAATCTGGATAGTTAGTACAACTGAAAAACTATAGAAACTTTTTCATCTAGCATGTCTTAGTATTGTGAACAAGTCTGTATACTGATAAAAGTCATATCACATCATTGTTAAAAACTAATCCAGACTGCATAAATGCCTAACCCCTGCCAGCCATCACTGTCCTCATCAATTACTGACTGCCTTGCAAATCTAACAGACTGAACCCTGGGTTATCACCTTAAACTTACACAATCTTCATTACTGCCCAGATAATAAAAACTGGGCATTCTCAAAACATAGCTTACATAAAAGGTAAGTAAACAACTTAAATACTAAGTCATTGCTGGTGAGTGCTCCAAGACTTAAGGTGCACCTACTTTTGATAGTTATCCACTTGTTTTTACAGTTAACTGGAAAAGGCAAGTTATCCCAAAGACCATTCCGTTTTGGCTTGCTTTTATCAAGACTACCTAGCCCTGTCATGAAAAACTCAGACACCACTAACCACACACTCCTTATTTTATACTCTGCAGCTCCAGCATTCATATTTGACTCAGTGGGACTCAATGGTAGACACACCAGCCTAATTGGGACACAGGGTGGCTCAGCTCTTTAGGATTCTTTAGGACAAAGCCACAAACCTGGAGCTGTGCTTCTTCAAGATCTTAAAGCCAACACACTCCTTCCACACTATTCCAATAGCCTGTGAACTTTTTTTATTTGTATTTTTTTTTTATTCTTTATTTCTTTTATGAATGTATTGTCTGCATGCAGGTCTGTGCACCCGTGTCGTGCAACGCCGCGGAGGTCAGAAGAGGGTCTCAGATTCCCCTGGAACTGGAGTTCTCCTGGAATTGGAGTTACAGACGGTTCTCAGCCGCCATGTGGGTGCTGGGGATCGAACCCGGGTCCTCTGCAAGAGCGTCGGTGCTCTTAACCGCTAGGCTATCTCTCCAGCCCTAGCCTGTGAACTTTTAAAACTGGCTAAAAAGCAAAAAACTATTGCTGAACTTCTCTGGCGTGGCATTTTCAACGTGTTCCCAGAAACTTGCCCACAAGACACTCCATGAAAGTTAGGGTCCTAGCCAGGCGTATTGGCACATGCCTTTAATCCCAGCACTCAGGAGACAGAGGCAGGGGGATCTCTGTGAGTTCCAGGACAGCTGGAACTACAGGGAAACACTGCCTTAAAAAGACCCAAAAAATGAAAAGAAAAGAAAAAAAAAGAAGTGTCCTGTGTGTGGTTGGCTATGTTTCTATACTCAATCCTGTGCTGGGAAGCTCTGGAAATGTGCAGGATGAAGCCTGTCTAGTTACATGAGCTGCTCACTCCAGACACCGCTGCTTACTAACAGCTCAGAAACCCACTCACGTTCAGCCCACTACCTTTCCTCCCTGCCCGCCATCACTGCTGCTGTCAGCCTCTACCCCGACACGGTCCAGAACTTGTGTTCCCTGCAGCGGTGGAGGAACTTTTAACCAGAAGGCTCTAAAAGCCTACTTAAGATCTCTGCTCTGCTGCCAGGTGTCTGACTCCTAGGATAAGAGGTAAACGCAGATTCCTTTCGAGTCCCGTTAACTTTGCTATGTTCTTCTGAGTCATGAACCACTATTCTAGTCCCCTAATGACCTCTGAGTGTGACCAATTTTAAATCCTCAATTCCCCTTGCCTGCTGGGCCACAGAAGATTATTCACATTTCACGCTGGCCTGTTGCTGCTTGGCAGGTTATTCTGCTCACTATTTCCCTCATTCTCCTGGCAAAGTCTGGATTAAAGAACTCCAGTGTTGACCCTGAAGCAGCTAATACCGACCACAACTTCACTGAATAGATAAAAACCTATTCTCATCTCCCCTTACTCCCATGCAAAATACTTATTTCTAATACCCAGTCTCTCCCCCTTCTAGGCATGCCTCAAACTCGAGTCATTTCCTTATCTAGCTATGTAAGCGGACTTGTCGACTGGCCCCACCCCCACTGCAGAAGTCTTTGATTCTAGCATCTTCGTTTTCCTCCTTTACTGCCCCCTTGTGTCTACCTTGATACCACTGAAACCCATTTTGAAAAAATAATACTTGATCCTACAGTTTTCCCCTTTTGGGGAGAATTTTCTAAACGTTAATATCTTTTACTTCCCTGAGAATTACCTTCCCACTCCGTGGCACAGTGCTCTCCAAATCTCCAGCAGCCTTCCTGAGCTACCTCCTGATCTCCAGCGTCGTCTCATGGCTTCTCTTCCAAGATGCTGATAAACTTCCTACTGTTGTTTGCTGTGCAGACTCACTGCCCATGGTCCACCAGGGAGTCTCCACCTTTGCATTCAGCATAGCACCTCTCAGAGGGTTCATAGATCCCTCTGGGCAACATGACTCCCAATCTGGACCATCAATGTAAATCATAGTTCTGAACCTAACCCTACTGACTCTACCTGAGTGTCCCATTGACATTTCATACACACACAAAAAAAACAGTAACAGCTAACAGTTCCTCACCCTGGCTCCAAAAGTCCACCCACCAACCATTACCTTCAAGACATTTAACAGGTATCTCATACTTAAGTCCCAAATGGATCTTCATTTGCTCTACCTTGTATTATATAGTGAGCTCCTTCAAGTTCTCCTAATTTGTGATGAGTTCTCCTAATTTGTGATGACATAATTCATCCACTTGCTCATTTTAAACCCCGGGAGTCATGTAAAGCTGCCACACTGCTTACTGAGTCCTACGGATGGATGGCAGGAGCCAAGGAGGAATAGGCTCCTCCCACTAGGGTCCTCCAAGTGGGTGCATCTGCTGGGATATGGCATTTTTACCCAAGGTGCTGAGAGGAGCTGCTCCTGCCCAACAGAACTACTGTTTCACACAAACCCACCACAGGACAGTCCTTGTTTCTGTTCTGTCACAACCCACACAAAGCACATCCAAGAAATTCTCCCAAATGTTTGCAAAGCCACCACTTCTCACCACCATCATACCTGCTCTAGGGCTGTCTTGAGCCCTGACTTTAGGTTTTGTGGAGGACTGGGACAGTCTGGCTACCTACTTCCATTCCACTTTGCTGCCACGGGCATGCTTTTTCCCCAGGCAGGGAGTGAAGGACTCCACTTCGTTCAGGTCTCTACGAGAATCTTTGGACTTGGACAACCCCTTTTCATCACTCAACCCTTACCTTGTTTCCTTCTGCAGCCTCCACCCCCACCCCCACCTAATTTATCGTCTGTGTCCATGTGAACAGAAATCACTTGTATTTTCTTTTCCAAATGTAACCTGTGTCCATCACACATCCTAGGTGGCCAGTATGTGTTGACTTAATGAATAAATATTCCCCAACACCCCCCCCCCAGAAGTATCAGCTATCCACCTTGTTACCACCACTTGCAGCTTAAAATCTTTAGCATACCATACAAGTTTCTTCAGGCGTGCTAATCTATTTCTCCCCTTCAACTCGACAAAACAAAGCCCATCTCGACTGCTGTCCTTGGTTTTGATCCTCTTTTGTTTTGTCTCAGCTCCTCTCTCTGAGTCCACTCAGACTCCTTTCTGCCCTGACTCAGCACACAGCAGGGACAGGTCATCTCATCAGATGCTGCCACTCTCCCACACCAACCCCTGAGTATCGCTTCCCATGCCTGCTAAGCCTCAGTGCATGCAAATACCCTCCTCCGTGAACTCTGTCTCTGAAATTGGACGTCACCCCTCTATTTGCCCCCTTATAGCACTTCGTATCTTATCTCCCCCACTACATAAGAAGCCTCCAGATTCTGGTGTACACAGCAGTACTGCACCACCCATAGTTGCTATAAAATATATTAGCCCTTGTAAACAGTAAATCCTCATCTGTTCCAGTTACTGTATAAACTATATATCTTTGTTCTGGGTGTTAACTGTTGATTTCATTTTTTGTTTAGTGTGTTTACAGTGGTGGGTAATGAACCCAGGGGCTTGTGCTGATTAAGAAGGTGCTCTACCAGAGAGACATATCCCTAGCCCATGCTTTTTAAAATTCCAAATTTAGACCAAGTTTCTATGAGAAGATAGCATTAGTCTGTGTGCCTCATTTAGTCAATTATTCAGCAGCCTAAAAGCGCTAAAAGGAATTTTTCTTATAAGGCCCATGAAGAGCTTATCTTACAATATCAGCTAATTTGAAGTATACTAACAGTTAACTATAAGTATACTAACAGTAGCATATTTCACCTCAGAGATAAATACAAAATGAAAATAGATTAGAAAACTTTAAGTACAAAGGCTTTTTGATAAATTTAGAGAAATTAGCTTGCCTTAATAAAAGTTATTAAAGAGTAACCAAGCACTTAAGGTCACTGTTCTTACGCAAACAAGAGGACTGCAGTTGCTCCAAAGCAGCGGGAAGGCTCCATCACAAAATGCATGGCACTCTCTCCAAGATGAGAGGCAGCACATGCCTGGGCACCGCCTAGTAAGAAACCACCACTGCCTCTCTACTTCACACACTCAACTTTGTTTTAGAGTCCGTGTATGTAGCCCAGGCTGGGTTTCCGGCCAGTGGAATGCCAAGATTACATCCCTTTGCCACCCACAACCCACGCCATCTATATTTTAGTTTACATAAATCATGGAATGAGCTCAAGAAAGAAAGTTTAACTGAGAGTTGGAAGATAAAGGTGAGAATTAAGTTTATGTAGGGACAGCCCATTTCCTGGTCTGTGGAGTTACACCGATGTGCCCTCTGGAAGGGATCACGGCAAATGAGCCGAAGAACAGAAGCAGCCCACCCAACCTGCGAAGGATGCAGGCGTGCTAACTGTTCTGGGTGCTCACTCCTTAACTCTTCCCTGGATCCTGGAGTTCTGTTCTCTTTAACACACCTGCCAGAAACGCCAAGATCCGGAAAAGAACAGGTTAGCAGCAACTGTGAGGTGCATACCACCTGCTGGGTGCGTCACTCCTTAGTATCAGAGCAGCAGCACACAGCCGGGCAGCAGCCTCTGTAAACTAGGGCTCCAGTGTTTAATACGTACCTCCCACAGTAAAGAAAAGTGCCACTCAGCCATGTGGTCGTTCAGCATTTATACACTAAACGTTAAGTGTTAACTCCATCATGCAGATTTTCTAGTACATTTTCCTTATCAAATTTTCCTCAGAACTTGCCAGAAGCAGACACTCTTATCTTAGTTTATTTGTACAAAGTCGTGACAACAGTGGGCCAAGAATGTTACAGTTCACTTGATGCTGGCATTCTTGGCATGTCAAAAGCTTTTTCCCAAGGGCTACGTGGGTGCGTGGGGGGGGGGCTACTAAGCATACTAATTTAAAACATGGAAAAAGTCCCAGTCTTCAGTCCTGCCATTCTCCCACTTATTTTCAACTCTGGAAGTTGAATTGTGACCTTCGTCTCTGTCTTCCAAATGTCTGAGAACTCTGTACTTGTGAAAGAGCTCATCATTAGAATTACATAATCAGGGCTGGCCTAGCAGTTAAGAGCACTGGCTACTCTTGAAGAGGATCTGGCTCAGTCCCCAAAATCCACATGGTGACTCATAATTGCCAGTTCCAGAGAATCTTGACAAATACAAAAAAACTTTTTTCAATTAAAAGAATTACATAATTAGACCAGGTGTGGACAGTGCATGCCTTTAATCTCAGCACTCAGGAGGCAGAGGCAGGCAGATCTCTGAGTTTCAAGGCCAGCCTGGTCTACATAGTGAGTTCCAGGATAGCCCAGCTACAGGGAGACCCCTGTCTCAAAAAGACCAAAAAAAAAAAAACCATAATTATCCTTTTGTATTTATATAGTGAAAAAATTATGAAAAATTTAACATTTACAGGTATATTTTTAACCCCTGACAAGCAGATGTAAAATATGTAGATGGCAGTGTTTTATTTATTAAACACCACTGAGATTAAGAGCTGTGGCTCAAAGCCGTATACTATGAATTAGTAATATGGAGCAAGGACAGGACTCGGGTATCTGGATTCTCGGTGTACAACTTGAACATGTGATTCAGAGACCTCGTATTTTTGTCCAAAGATGAGAAGGAAATCAAAAATACTCTAGTTAATTCATAAGGGTCCTTGGTTGAATTCGGAAGGGGGAAGAGAAGGACAATCAAAGGAGACCGAGTCACTGGTTCTACAAAGCTCCAATGCGGTGTCCCACCTCTTCTTACCAGCTACACAACTGAGGTTTTCCTAGGTTTTTTTGTCCTTGGTTTGTCTTCATACAAAGACCAATTTAGCTCTGTTGGAATGGTTTTAATGAAGATAATAAAAGCAGGTAACTGGAAGCCGTCCTGCTGCTGTGGGTTGTAGCTGGGCGAACCTGCTCTCCATTTCCAGTTCCCTGCAGTATCGATGTTGTCAGGAAATGGATATTCCTCATCTTCTGAATAAACCATGTGACTGCAGATCCTGTTTTGTTTTAAAAGCCTCACTCAAATTTAACCATTTACAGCTTTTAAATAAAAGTTCTGATTTCTTTCATAAAAATGTTTCTTGAGAGTCAAATTAAAACCCACGAATTTATGAAACTGCAGTTGAAGGAAGATTTTAAGTTGCAAATATATGTAAACCAAATGGCTTGACAACAAGAGTAGAAAATAAGCCCAAGCCTTGGGGTGTGGGGGTGTGGATGTGTGTTCAGACATTTCCTCATTCCTTTACTGCTGAGCTACTTTAATATTAGCAAGACTGTGTAAATCAACACTATAGCACTGGCATGATTAGACTAGCCAGTGATTAGACACGCTCCTAAGCTTTCCACTGAATTAATCGGACCAAACTATTAATACGCTATATATAGACAAAATTAATCCAAACTGACCTGACCTGATCAGAGGACTGGAACAAGTCTTTACAGGAAGAGCAATGTAGCCATTTCATGACCACCCCAATATTTTCCACAAATACAGCAAGTTCTTTTTGTTTTTGTTTTGAGACAGGGTCTCCCTATAGCTCCAGCTGGACTGGAACTCACTCTGTAGACCAGGCTGGCCTCGAACTCAAGAGAAATACACCTGCCTCTGCCTCCCAAGTGCTGGGATTAA
Organism: Rhizomys pruinosus; assembly: GCA_009823505.1. Classification (NCBI taxonomy): domain Eukaryota; kingdom Metazoa; phylum Chordata; class Mammalia; order Rodentia; family Spalacidae; genus Rhizomys; species Rhizomys pruinosus. The sequence goes on from VZQC01010202.1 coordinate 1,060,883, forward strand.
AGGCATACACCACCGTGCCCGGCTACAGCAAGTTTTTATATGGTCATTTCAACAGAAAAATCAAATAATAAACTTTAAAGGCTAGAATTTCTACTGTGTAGAAATTTTACTTTTCGGTTTTTTTGTTTTTTTTTAAATAAAGACAGTTCTCAGCCACCATGTGGGTGCTGGGGATTGAACCCGGGTCCTCTGCAAGAGCAGTCAAGAGCTCCTAACCATTAGGCCATCTCTCCAGCCCAGAAATTGAGCCAGGCGTGGTGGCGCACGCCTTTAATTCTAGCACTGGGGAGGCAGAGGCAGGAGGATCTCTGTGAGTTCAAGGCCAGCCTGGGAGACCATGTCTCAAAAAGACCAAAAATAAATAAATAGATAAATAAATAAATAAATCACAGAGTTAAAAACGGCAGCTCCAAAGAAGGCATTCTATTCTTCATTTAGCTAGTAACGTTTTTTGGTGATAACTTTCATCAGCAACCCATTTCAGATTTCTCAATAATTATCTGTGTAATCTAAGACATCTCACTTAAAAAAGGTGTATCACTAAAAAAAATTACATTACTACAAGAAAAATGCAAAGCATCTTTTTTTTTTTTTTTTTTTTTTCGGGAGACCCTGTCTCAAAAAGACAAAAAAAAAAAAAAAAAAAAAAAGATGCTTTGCATTTTTCTTGTAGTAATGTAATTTTTTTTAGTGATACACCTTTTTTAAGTGAGATGTCTTAGATTACACAGATAATTATTGAGAAATCTGAAATGGGTTGCTGATGAAAGTTATCACCAAAAAACGTTACTAGCTAAATGAAGAATAGAATGCCTTCTTTGGAGCTGCCGTTTTTAACTCTGTGATTATTTATTTATTATTATTAATTTGTTTGGTCTTTTTGAGACATGGTCTCCCAGGCTGGCCTTGAACTCACAGAGTCCTCCTGCCTCTGCCTCCCCAGTGCTAGAGATTAATAAAGGCGTGCGCCACCACGCCTGGCTCAATTTCTGGGCTGGAGAGATGGCCCATGGTTAGGAGCTCTTGACTGCTCTTGCAGAGGACCCGGTTCAATCCCCAGCACCCACATGGTGGCCTGAGACTGTCTTTATTTAAAAAAAAAACAAAAAAAAACCGAAAAGTAAAATTTCTACACAGTAGAAATTCTAGCCTTTAAAGTTTATTATTTGATTTTTCTGTTGAAATGACCATATAAAAACTTGCTGTAGCCGGGCACGGTGGTGTATGCCTTTAATCCCAGACACTTGGGAGGCAGAGCAGGTTGTATTTCTTGAGTCGAGGCCAGCCTGGTCTCACAGAGTGAGTTCCAGTCCAGCTGGAGCTATAGGGAGACCCTGTCTCAAAACAAACAAAAGAACTTGCTGTATTTGTGGAAAATATTGGGGTGGTCATGAAATGGCTACATTGCTCTTCCTGTAAAGACTTGTTCCAGTCCTCTGATCAGGTCAGGTCAGTTTGGATTAATTTTGTCTATATATAGCGTATTAATAGTTTGGTCCGATTAATTCAGTGGAAAGCTTAGGAGCGTGTCTAATCACTGGCTAGTCTAATCATGCCAGTGCTATAGTGTTGATTTACACCGTCTTGCTATATTACAAGTCCAGCTCAGCAGTAAAGGATGGAAGGCAATGTCTGAACACACTCCACACCCCCACACCCCAAGGCTTGGGCTTATTTTCTACTCTTGTTGTCAAGCCATTTGGTTTCCTACATCTCTTTGCACTTAACTCTTCCTTCCCCTGCCGTTTCTAAATTCGTGGGTTTTATTTGACTCTCAAGCACAACATTTTTCATGCAGCAATCCAGCACTTTTATTTAAAAGCTGTAAATGGTTAAATTTGAGTGAGGCTTTTAAAACAAAACAGGATCTGCAGTCACATGGTTTATTCAGAAGATGAGGAATANTTTTTAGTCCCAGTTGGCCTGGAGCTTGCTATGTAGACCAGGCTGGCCTTGAACTCACAGAGATCCACCTGCCTTTGCCAGAGTGCTGGGACTAAAGATGTGTGCCACTATGCCCAGCAGCATCTCCTCTCTTTAACTGAGCCAAAGGCTTTAGGTATTACTGCTGAAGGCGAGAATGTTTAAGTGACAAGCAGGTATCAATGCTGGCAGTTGACCCAGAGTCTCCCTGATGCCAGGGTCAGTGCTCATGACTTCTGCCTATCTATTGGCCAAGAGATCTAGAGAAACAAATGGGGGCTTTGGCAACTGTACAATACCAAGATGAAAAAAAAACATGCTGTGACAGGAAATCGGGATTTTTTTTCTTTTATTATTATTTATGTGTATGAATGTACTGTCTGCATGTAGGTTTGTATACCCGTGTCGTGTAATGCCGCGGAGGTCAGAAGAGGGTGTCAGATTCCCCTGGAACTGGAATTAAAGACAGTTTCCAGCCGCCATGTGGGTGCTGGGGATCAAACCCGGGTCCTCTGCAAGAGTGGTTGGGGCTCTTAACCGCTAGACCACCTCTCCAGCCCGGAAATCAGAGGATTTTTATAGAGGTGTTAACCAAAGGTGTGTGAGAAAAAACAAGGGAATAACTGATATATGAAAACCACAAACAAATGTAAAGTTGCATCCTTTATTTAAATTTCTAAAGATGCAATTTGAGTTTCGGGGTCACACTGAGTTAATATAACTAAGAAAACAAACACAACTGCTACGACACTGGCAGCACGGACACAGCTATCATCTCAGGGGCTCGTGTTCTTCCAGTGAGGGCCAACAACTGGCCGCAGAGGCCAGTGAGCTCAGAAGCATCCTCCTTTAATTCTGCATTAAATAAGCAGCCAACAACATAGCTTTGTGTGCTCTGAGGAACAGCACTTTTTAGGGAAGCAGTGAAACAGAAGAAAAGCAGAAATTACCAAGGTCGAAAAACTGTATTTTTTCATGTGGTGAACAATCAAGCATGTGCACTGCTCTGACAGCTAAGCACACTCACTCTTTCTGGGTCTTCTCTACCAAATATGTAATTATAAAGCTTCATGAGGACTCGTTAGTATAAATACTTTCATGGCCATTCTAAATTGGTCACTATTCATATTATAATATCAAGAAGGTCCTCCTATATATACAGAAAGCTGCTGGAGAAGTTTTAAGTTCTTCAGAAATAAAAGTTTAAAATTGAGTATGTGTGGGTAGGTGTGTGCGCGCGCGTGTGTGTGTGTACACTAACACCATTTACAAGGCCATTATCATTACTTAGCATGTATCTTTTTTAAATTTTTAAAAAATTTTTATGTGTATGAGTGTACTGTCTGCAAGTACGTTGGTGCACCCGTATTGTGCAATGTCATGGAGGTCAGAAGAGGGTGTCGGATTCCCCTGGAACTGGAGTCAAAGACGGTTCTTAGCCACCATGTGGGTGCTGGGAATCGAACCCAGGTCCTCTGCAAGAACAGTCAGTGCTCTTAACCGCTGAGCCATCTCTCCAGCACGTATCTTCATCATTTACAATACCTCAATTTACGAGTCAGTCTTGTTATTTATGCCAGGTTGGCCGCAAACTCGTGATCATCCTGCCTCATCTTTCTGAGTTGCTGGCATTACAGAACTGGGCCACCACGCTCTGTCTAGCATTGCATTCTTTCTTTTTTTTTTTTTTTTTGGTCGTTTTTTTTGCGAGACAGGTTCTCCCTGTAGTCCCAGCTGTCCTGGAACTCACTCTGTAGACCAGGCTGGCCTTGAACTCACAAAGATCCACCTGCCTCTGCCTCCCAAGTGCTAGGATTAAAGGCGTGCGCCACCACACCCGGCCAGCATTGCATTCTTAGTAGCAGTATTTTATTCCTTAAAATAAGGAGGTTGGGCATGGCACAGAACCCTCTCCATATGCAAAATCCCCTTGTAAGTGTATATGAATTCTTTTAAGTAGAATCAAATTCTAAAAGGGGGGAGGGTGATGAAACTGAAAGCCTGCTTTCTTTGTAGAATCTAAGGTACAGAACCTGTGTTCCTAATGTTTCATGGTTGCTATCTGCCTAAATCCAAATTTAAGATACAGTTGTGGCTTACTGAACAGGCAGACCACCATGGCTGCAGCCCATGGCTATCACTTCAGTAGAATTCTTCGGGCACTGTCAAGTCTCCCACCATTCCTCTCTACAAGCAGCAGTGTCTGCTACACATTCTGCAGTTTATTTCCAACCCCACAATTTATTCTCAGCAGAAAGCTCCCTTCGTATTCTCAAAAAAAAAAAAAGTTTGTAACAGACACTTCTAAATCCATCCATGTCTGCAAACCTGCCTCTGCCTCTCTTTGTCACCAAAGCTAATCTTCCACTTAAACTGAGAGCCTAGCGTTTACCCGGGAGCCTAGCTTTATTGGCTATTGTCTCTTTCCTGTCTCCTTTAAAAAAAAAAAAAAAAAAAAAATATATATATAATAATATATATATATTATATATTGATATCCAGGCATGGTGGTGTACATCTTTAATCCTAGCACTTGGGAGGCAGGGGCAGGCAGATTTCTGTGAGTTCAAGGCAGCCTGGTCTACAGAATGAGCTCCAGGCCAGCTGGGACTAAAGAGAGACCCTGTCTCAAAAACTAAAAAAAATTATTATTTTTTATATGTATTTTGTACCAGATTGATAATCTTTTATATATATTATTATTTATTATATTTTATTTTTTTTTTTTTGGGGATCGCTGGAACTATGTAGTCTAGGCTGACCTCAAACTCAGAGATCTGCCTGCCTCCCAAGTGCTGAGATTAAAGGCATATACTGCCACACCCAGCTAACTCTTAATTCTTGACTGAATCATTTCTATCACCAACCAAGGGTTCCCTGACTGATCCATCTCAAATCCAGTAACAATTCTTTAAAAAGATGAGGGAGCCAAGCTATTCAACAATTTAAAAAAAAGTGCCAGGTGTGGTGGCACACGCCTTTAATTCCAGCAACCCAACATTGGGGAGGCAGAGACAGGCGGATCTCTGTGAGTTCAAGATCAGCTTGGTCTACATAGCGAGCTCTAGGCCAGCTGGGACTAAAGGGAGACCCTATTGCAAAAAAAAAAAAAAAAAAAAAAAAAAAAAAAAAAAAATCCATACCATCAAATGAAAATAGTACTTTTTAACACCATGAGGGAAAAAAAGACATGGGATCAAAGTCCTCATCTTCCTTCTCCAATGAGTTCAATGTCCCCAGTTCCCTGAAATATTTAACTACTGATACCACGCTAGCTTTGGATTTCCTTCACTGGCTACTTTTTCCTGTGAAGTCCCTCCCTAAAAAAAAAGGGGGGGGGGTGTTCTTAGGATTCTATGAGCACTTTTTGCTTCTCGCTTGTCACTGTCTCCTTGAGTAGTACCACAGCCCTCCCTCTACCCTAGCCCTAAAGATTCTCATGTTAGCAAAGATGCACCTCCACCTTACACACTCCTAAGTTTGGGCCTGTATCCTCCTCAGTTAAACAGCTCACAAATACAAACATCTTATACAGAAGTGAGCTTTTACACACTGCTCATTGCCTGACCAGTATCCATTCCCATACTAACAAATCTGTCTTAGGGGAAGCAACGTGTCCAAATAAAAATGGTTCCTTAAATCTAGGCCTGTCACTAGACAGTGGGTTTCTGACGAAGCTTTTCCGTGATTAGGTATTACTCTTCTTTCTTCCTGCACTTTGCCATTCAAGTAGGGCCAAAGGTAGAACAGCCGGTTCACAATGTAAACAGCATAAGGAAGGTCTAGAGCCAACGCTCCACTACAGATGCTGGCTGAGCTGTCTTACGATGGGTGCTGGTCCTGGAATGTCTACTCCCCCATTTTGTATTTTTGTAAAGAAATGCATTTGATTGAGCCATTGCAAACCAACCTCTTGATACCTATCATCAAATTAATTTGTTCTCACCCTCTCAAGATTTGCTTCTGCAGCGTTATTACTAAGGGCAGTAACTATGGGTCTGTTGCTCAACCTGGCAGCTAAGCTGCCATCTCACCATTTCTCGTGTACTGAATACCATGCCTGTCCTGCTCACATCAACACGTCCCACCTTCCTACCCCCTCACATTTCATGTCCACTATTAGATTTTTCTCTCCTGCCAGTACATCTTCCAGTGTTTAGAAATTGAGTTATGTCGTTCTTCTTAAAAGCTTGCAAGCGTCGGGCTGGAGAGATGGCCTAGCGGTTAAGAGCACTGACTGCTCTTGCAGAGGACCCGGGTTTGATCCCCAGAACCCACATGGCGGCTGAAAACCATTTTTAACTCCAGTTCCAGGGGAATCCGACGCCCTCTTCTGACCTCCGCAGCATTGCACGACACAGGTGCACAAACCTACATGCAGAGTACATTCATACATATACAAAAAATAAATAAAAATAAAAATTAAAAAAAAAAAAAGCTTGCAAGTGTCACATTCCAGTTTGAATAACTTGTAAGGTTCCTAAGGTGGAAAATAAGACTCTGCATGGTCTCGCAAACGATATCCTGAAAACTGTGATGGGAAAATCTGGAGCACACGTTAAGCACTCTTTATTATTTACTACTATTCACGATAGGCAAAATATGAAGCCAGCCTAGATGCCTACCAACAGATGGATACAGAAAACGTGTCTCTCTCTCTCTCTCTCTCTCTCTCTCTCTCTCTCTCTCTCTCACACACACACACACACACACACACACACACACACACCACGGAGTTTTATGTAATCAACAAAACCACGTCAATTCTAGGAAAATGGCTGTAGTTCATGTTAAGTGAAATAAACTAGACATTGAAAAACATAAACCATGTTGTTTCAAGCTCCAACAATCAACCCATTTATGGAGCATGAAAAGTAGGAGAGAGACTATGGGGAGGATGGAGAGCTCTAAAGAGAGGCAGGAGAAAGAGCATCAGGAGAGAAAGTTTTCTCTCATCTGAATTTTACATATATGCGACAGAGTAGAAGGGGGACAGTGGGGGAGGGGGCAGAGGGGAGTGCATGTGCGCAAAGCACACGGGTACATATGTATGAAAATGTCACAATGAATTATTTCCTATTCTAACTTGCATTCAGTTGTATGATCGGCCTCTAGAAACTGCATTTTAAAATTAAAACACCCTAGTGCCTTCTTAGCGCAATAGGCAGCGCGTCAGTCTCATAAAACTAAAACATCTTGTCAATTCTGATTTACACTGAAACATGAGAAAGCTCACCTACTCTACATAAGGTGGGCCTAGCTCTCACTCACTCTGGATGAGTCTTCTACTTCATTCTTTCCTTGTTGTTTTCTGGGATCTTTAAGCCAAATTATCCTACCAACCTACTCTACCCTTCCTTGGAGTCCTTTAAAACAGGACTACTATCATTCAGGAAAAACCCACCCACCATAGTTAATGTGGACTAAATGTGGTCTTAATTCCTCTTTTAGCACTCAACTATACTTAGCTGTCACTTGTTGCCTAAAGAACTAAAACACGGGCTGGAGAGATGGCCTAGTGGTTAAGAGCGCCGACCGCTCTTGCAGAGGACCCGGGTTCGATCCCCAGCACCCACGTGGCTGCCGAGAACCGTCTGAAACCCAATTCCAGGAGAACTCCAGTTCCAGGGGAATCCGACACCCTCTTCTTACCTCCACAGCATTGCACGACCGGGTGCACAAACTTGCATGCAGACAGTAACATTCATACACATACAGAAATAATAAAATTAAAAAACTCCTCTCTACTCTCTTCTCTTCTANGCAATAAATCTCTTATTTTCTTCCAATAATATAATCCTACATAAGTCAGTAACAAGTATTTTCAAGCTATGAGCTTCCTTAAATAACTGACAAATTAAATTATTTTGGTGGGAAACATAATATTTACTAGTTTTGTGGCTAAAATTTTCTTAGCTACTCCAGTCTGAATAAAGTTGATTTCATGAAGAGACCATGTATATTTCTCACTTCTTTACAGGTACCTAAAATTGTCATGATTTAAAATGGGGGAAAATAGTTCCTATCCATCAATGCCCATTTGCTCATGCAAAAAATACCTGGAAAGTCCGAGTTTCTTTTCAGAGTTCCTTTTCACAAGAAAGGAAGCTTAGCATTATACAGACTTGAGGTAGTTATTCTGTGATCAGTCCTCAGAGATTTGGGCCTGGACTCTGGTAATTTGGGATTGCTCTGACAGTCCTTGCTAAAGCCTAGATGATCTTGTTTTCTAGAGATTGTTTTTAATATCAGTTATCAACTCTAGCAACAAGGCATGTGTAAAGCACTAGCAAAGACCTGTAACATCAAAATTTGAATAGTTTGGCTTCTACGGTTCATTGCAATAGCTAACCAGTTAGAACATGTTGGGAATTACTTTTTTTCTCAGGAAACCAAGAAACGGGTAAATACTCTGACACAGTATTTTTGTCTATAGATTCTGGACAAGTTATGTAATTCCCTAAATGCAAATAGCTACATTATAGCATAAGTCACACATCGGGAGATTTATACCATCCTGATAGCCAGCCGAAAAAGAGCGCACTCTAAATGACAATTTATTCGAATGAAATACGCACACTCAAGCGCCACAGTCACCAATTGTAAATGGGTACATGACGCTAGAAGATCTTATATTGAATGCGCGTTTCCGCAATGAAGCTTGGGACTATACACACACACACAGCGACTTCTATCGACTAGCGCAACACAGCCACATAGGAAGGACTAATGAAGAACACGAGATGTTGACGAGCGAATACGGCCCTGATTAGCGGAGTAATTGAAAGCGCTCAGGACATATTAAGAGCACAATTCCACGTAATGATGGGAAAACCAGGTTATTGCTAGTCCTACCAATATATTATACCTATACATATCTACTAATGCAACACTCTATCTTGTAAGGGTGTAAGAGAGATGTTAGTCTATGCTACTACTGTGACCTAGTCCAGCCACTAAGTAGATGAGGATTATAGTGTTAGTTTAGGTTTAATAATATGTTCAATAGTTTCTATTTTAGATTTATTTTTGGGTCTTTTTGTAGAAGAGGAGAATGTGGTACGTAGCATGGCCTGTATCAGGCCCGGAGCTTGTCCTGGAGAACTGAGCGAGCTCGTAGGGCCTACCAGCGACATGGGCCCAGCGGGGAATCTCACGCTCTACAAGAATATTCACGGCCCGGCTTCTTGCCAACTGTATGTGTTCTTTTATATGTGATTACTTAATGTCTATGTTTGTCTATCCTTTTTTTGGTCTTTAGTCTCCTGGTTATGCCCACCTTAGCATGTTTTCATATGTATAACATCAGCATCTTGCTAACGTGAGGACCTAGGCTGGCCTTTGGAAGCACATCACAAAAGTTATCTGTGCCTCTGCCTCGCGCAGGAGATGCTAGAATGGCTCAGAACAGTTTAAAGTGAATGTGCCGGACCAGCACTGGGCACTGGCATCTTTACAGAGAATTCTGGTACAGTTCCCCCAGCCAACCTACGTAGCTCTTATCTTCCATCCGCGGATCCTTCGTACCCCCTCCTCTCACCTCCCAGGCATGACCATGAGTGGATCTACCTCCACTTGCATGGTGACATACAGGCTACTTCAGCACACAATTACCCAAATAGTGTTCAATAAAATGCTATTCTCACTATTTACATGTAAGTTCAAGGAAGGCGCACCCACATACACTCATATATACTACAACATTAGTAGAAGATATTCAAGACATTAATCCACAGGGTTACAAAGAGCAACCTGCTTATCCTCCAAAAAATTCCTTAATACCATAGATATTAAGATGTATATTTGTTGTGTCTATACATCTACTACGCACGATATAATTGGAGAGTAATTTTCAGCATAGATCTAATATAGATTGCGAAGATACCATCCACAAAACAATGAACTTGTTCCATTTGAACACAGAGTAGGTGTAGGTGTTTCTCGCTATTCAATTTTATCACAGTATTTCAATCAGTTTTTATATTTCTTATTGTGTTTGGTGCAAGTGCGCATTTATATTGTTACCCTGTTGGTATGACAATTAGGATTGAACATGCCAGGCATTTTGATTGGAAAGAGAATCAGAGAAGGTAACTACTTTCGGGAGCTGGTTTGCCTCTTCCACCTCCTGGGTTCAGGCTTCTGACCCACACCTACCTTGCTAGCCCTAACAATGTAGGTTAAACAGATGGAGACTCAGAGAAAAACCCATATCAAAATATGTAGAAAGTACCAATTCTTAAAAGATTTATAGTAAGAAGAGAGCTGCCGGCTAGTCCTAGCAGGCAGGAACCTGGGTTGTTATTTTCAGGTGGCCAAATGGAAATAAAAACACAAAATCAGGGTATCTATTGCTGGAGCCCGGGATGCCTGCTTGTAAACCCCATTACTCAGGAGGCTGAGGCAGGCAGATCTTTTTGGTTTCAAGGCCAGCGTGGTCTGCACAGTGAGTTTCCAAGCCAGCCTAGGCAACTTAACTCAGATCCTCAAAATAAGAAGAGGTCTGGGGATGTGTTCAGAAGGAGTACTTGCCTAGTGTATGTGTGTGTGCGAAGCCCTGGGTTCAAGTCCCAGTTCTGGAGGAGAAAAAAAGAGTGTACATATACTAAATCCCCTGTAGTTGGTGGGCTGTTTGACCATTGAACTGCCTGAGCCCCAACTCCCAATACAGAGTGTTCAGACACAGAAGAGAGCAAACTGGACAGGCAGCTCATCTGAAAATCAGTGACTGACAGCACTTATTTGACATCTCAGCAATTAGAACATCTCAAGCCAAACAGCAAACCCTGACACCCTGCTGCAGCACCTATGCTGGCCTGTTACTTCCTAGCTGTGGTCTCCCAGACCCACTGAAAATGAAGAGCAGGCACAGAGAAAGCAGAGAGATCACCTCCATCTTCGTTTATCCAGTACAGGAAAAGGTTCATGGTGCCCACTTCAGTTATCTGGTGGTCCTTCCCGTACAGCCACAGGACCTGCTGGCAGCCTTGAGCCATGGCCTCATACTGCGCCAGGAGAGACAAGCCGTAATTCCTAGCAGGGAAAGGAAAGCCTTCTGATGAACATCCGTCACCCATGCCCACCCTCCACTCTACACGTCACCCACGCCCCCCTCCACTCTACACGTCACCCATGCCCCCCCTCCACTCTACACATCTCCCACGCCCCCCTCCACTCTACACATCACCCATGCCCACCCTCCACTCTACACGTCACCCATGCCCCCCCACTCTACACGTCACCCACCCCCACCCCCCACACTTCACCCATGCCCACCCTCCACTCTGATACTCAACTTCAATTTTCATTTTTTTTATAGAAGAGAGAGTGTGTGTGTGTGTGTGTGTGTGTGTGCGCACGCACATGTGTGTTGCGCCCGTTGGTGTAATATGGCAGGTCCACAGGACAAAATTATGGGAGTGAGTTCTCTCATGTCCTCCGCTGTGGGACACTGGCAATGGAACTCAGTTTCATCAGGCTGTTCCTACCCACTTGAAGACACCGTTTGCTAGCTCATCAGCTCTTAATTCAGACACACCACACACACACACAGCACACGAGCACAGCCACACAGAACACACCACACACGCGCGCATGGCCTATCCTATCAACGCACCTGCTCTTTCTTTTTTTCTGCATACTCACTGGAAATCTAGTAATGCCGAAGTAACCTGCACACGATAAATACAACTTACGTTTTGAGTTCTGAGAGCAGCTACCCCATGAAGCTGAAGCACATAGGCAGAAAAGTTCAAAGCCCACCAGGGATACAGAGTGAGTTAAGAGCGCCTGAAAATCCTGCCAGTGAGACCCTCCGGGCTTCCAAATGGAAGTCAGTGCAGGAGTGTGTCAACAGCCAGCATTGAACAAAGCCAGAGGGTCAAGTTGCCCTGGGACCATGAAAACTTTTAAAAGGGGGCCAGAGTGACGGCTGAGCTGAGCGGTTAAGAGCACTGTCTGCTCTTGCAGAACAAGCATTCCATTCCCAGCACCCCGTGGCAGCTCACAACCCTGTTACTACAGTACCAGGGGAATCTGACGCCTCTTCTGACTTCCTTGAGCAATGCACAACGTAGGTACATAGGAGACTTGGCATAATATTGCAAGACAGGATACAATTCACGATCTTGGGCCGCATCATAAGATAATTTAAAATTATGTTGTTCAAAATTACAAAAGAAATCAATAGCTGACTCGCTGGCCATGAGCTTGTGAATGGATGGTATGTGCTTCTCACCATAGGCTTTAATATGGTTTCCCAGATATTTCATTAATGACACCCGGAGTGTGGTAGAGGGCTGGCGATTTGGCTGGGGCTGAGAGGGTAATAATGCACGACTAAAGGTAGGGGGTTAAGGCCAATGCTAAGGGGAACTAAGACATCTTATTATCGCGGTGTTTGTGGCATTGAGGGGAGTACGTTCTGAGGGTTTCCGAATTATCAGCCCTAGCATACAGTCTCCCCAGTTACCATCGTGGCTGTTGCCTGAGCAACTCCTGGAGCTAGTAGACTTAGAGTTCCATACCGCAGGAAAAAGGTTGACCGCCACCTGTCAGGGCATTGCTCGCTGCGGCAACGCACCCCCGTCTGCCTACCTGAACTTCTTCTTCCCTGCGGGAGCTCACGCAAGAACACACGTGGGATCCTACACATAATCTCCTCGCACTAGGCACACGAGACAGTGACATAATACTGACAATACAGGAAAAGTCGGATGTTATATTAGAGACTCTTGTCCGTTTTTATATAATGAGTCCTTTCCACACGTCTTGTTGTATCATGATGGTACGGTGGTTTTCATGACTACCTGCAAACTAGAAAGATAGGGACGGAAATCGTAAACAGCAGGAAGATTCAGAGGAGTCCAACTAAACGGCTCCATCCTCAGGACTCATCGTAACACGCATGGATGATGAGTAGCGGGACGCACAACAGTTAGGGATCCGCAATTAATATGAGATCCTTCCTAAAAAGGAGAGGGGATATATCCAGTTCGTTTGAGGCTTCACGGAATACGTAGATCGAGTTCATTGTCTAACAGATGTCTATCTATGTATGAGAAGCATAAAAAAATGTAATATGTCAATAAGCCAACCAGTTAACCTTGGGATAGTGCTAAGCTGTGGTATTCAGTGGGTTACACGTTATGAGAGGGAATAGATGACCCATGAGAATATCACTAGTCAGTGTTTCTCAGGTTGTTATGTGTATTATTTTTGTAACTGTATATTTGTGTCTGTTTGCCTGTATTGGCTTTGATTGAGAACTAGGAGGTCTTCCGCACGCCTTGAACTGCCGCCCAAAGGAACAATGGAAACGCCGAGACCCTGTCTGTAATAACGTAGTCGACTCGGGCTCATTTGACAAGTCTTACTATATAGATAGATATCCTTCAGCTAGTACTGCTTAGCTTACTGCCTCTCAATGTTGCTTGATGCGCAGCTAGGATAGAGAAGGCACACATAACTCCACATCGCTACCGCACCCCTATCGAACAGAAGGTGATGGCTTCCTGATAATCCTCACTTGATCTCCAGTGCTTGTATCTCTTTTTCATAAAGATGTTTATTGGGTTCTTTTAACAGCTCATGCCTGCTACTATAATCCTGAGTTCTACATGTGTAATGAAACTATTATACATGAGATACTGCGACATGTCAATGTTTTATACATGGTCACACTGGTTGGGGTTGGAGTGGCACATGCGTCTTAGTGTGTGGTAGGTAAGTGTGATGATGGTTGCGCGGAGTTGTTAGCCTTGTGGCAACACTCACGGAGAGAGAGCTATAGCTTCGCAACCTCTGGGAAGTTCGAGGTGATGTTCTACGGTGGACGGTTCTGTGGAGCGCACCACGCCTCTCCAACGGGTGTGGCAGAGGTAGCACGCGGGACAGAAACTTGCCTGCCTTGTGGCCTACTATGGCACGACACAGAGCAGGGTGTCGCGGGCTTAACGCATTCTGAACCATCATACTGTCGTACTAGCCATCTCCCTCCACGCACCGAGTTGATTTAGTATCCTTTATGACATACAAGTTGTTATCAAAGTTGTCATAAGAGAGATATGATGATAGCTGATGATCAAGTTGCGAATTGCCGTAAGGAATTAAGGACACAGCACGCATACTCTCCTTTAGGGAATCACTTGTTATGGGAATATGCCGCTGTGGTAGGCTTCTTTCTAGTACTCCTGACGAAAGAGTTAAATAGATAAAAAAAAAACAATAGGAAAAGGTATAGAAGGAACGTCCAGTGATGGGACTAGAAAGAAAAGTGTGGGTCGGCACATTTCAGCCATTGATAATAAATTTGGTATAAAAAAGGATCCCCACGAAAAACCGAACTGGAGAGGAGAGGGTCATGAGTCAGCATAGCCACAAGCCACTCCTCTAGCAGCTGTAGGTAATGCATAGGCCCTCACCAATTTATTTATATTAGAGTAGCGCCAGTCGATGATCGCACTTTTTTGAAATGGTATATCTAGTGGATGTTGTGACATCAATACGAAGAAAATTAGACCATGTAGAATCTGAGTTTGGAGATATTTATTCTATTGTAGAGTCTTTGGGACGCTCAGCTGCTCGATGTCACATAACTGTCTGCTAGGGAGGAGACAAGGCTCCGGCTTGTGGTGTTTTTATAGTGTCCACCAACAATAGGCAATAGGGCTTCCACGTTATGGGGATGAAACGGTAGACTTCATTGCTGCCAAGCCTGATGACCCAAACCACTGGGAAAGATCTGAGCAATTCAGTGAGAAGACCTGGAAATAATCCACCTTTTGGTGGAGAACATTTATGCGCATGCAAGTAACTACCTATCTATACCAACGCGTCGTCGCCTCTTGGGTCGCAACATCGACACTCCAAGTGGAACCCTAGCATGCTCGCAGCCCTGCCTCTCCCCCCTGTCCCCCTTCCTACTCTGTCGCATATATGTAAAATTAGATGAGAAGAAACTTTCTCTCCTGCATGCTCTTTTCTCCTGCCTCCTTGACTCTCCATCCTCCCCATAGTCTCCTCCCTACTTATTCGTATCTGCGCATAATGAGTGTGTTGGAGCTTGAAACAACATGGTTTATGTTTTTATATGTCTGTTTATTTCACTTAACATAACTAACAGCCATTTCCTAGAATTGACGTGGTTTTGTTGATAATAAACTCGCGTGTGTGTGTGTGTGTGTGGTGTGTGTGGGAGGAGAGAGAGAGAGAGAGAAAGAGAGAGAAGGAGAGAGAAGAGAGCGACGTTTTCCCTTCTGTATCCATCTGTTGGTAGGCATCTAGGCTGGCTTCATATTTTGCCTATCGTGAATAGTAGTAAATAATAAAGAGTGCTTAACGTGTGCTCCAGATTTTCCCATCACAGTTTTCAGGATACCGTTTGCGAGACCATGCAGAGTCTTATTTTCAGCCACCTTAGGTTTCCCTTGGCACCCGCCACCTCCTCGGAACACTTGGTTGCCCTGGAGCCCCGTGGCTTGCGCATGCGCAGAGTAACATCACTGTTGCAAGGAAGAGTTCATTTGGGATCTTCTGAATTCCTGGGAACTTCTTTGGATTTAACAACTGATAACTCCTCTCATTCATTTCCCTGCCCCAAGGAGAGAATCCCTGAGTGATTCAAGGAAAACTCTCTGGAGCATTAGGTCCCTCTACAAATTTCACAAGGCAAAATGGCTTGGGTAATTTATGTATTCATTTAGGGGCTGGAGAGATGGCCTAGTGGTTGAGAGCGCTGACCGCTCTTACAGAGGACCCGGGTTCGATCCCCAGCACCCACATGGCGGCTGAGAACCGTCTGAAACTCCAATTCCAGGAGAACTCCGGTTCCAGGGGAATCCGACACCCTCTTCTTACCTCCACAGCATTGCACGACACGGGTGCACAAACTTGCATGCAGACAGTACATTCATACACATACAGAAATAAATAAAATTAAAAAAAAATAAAAAAAAAATAAATAAAACACTCGGCCAGGCGTGGTGGTGCATGCCTTTAGTCCTAGCGCTTGGGAGGCAGAGGCAGGTGGATCTTTGTGAGTTCAAGGCCAGCCTGGTCTACAGAGCAAGTTCCAGGACAGCTGGGGCTACAGGGAGACCCTGTCTCAAAAAGACAAACAAAAAAGAAAAAAAAAACACTGAAAACACTGCTGTTTTCTGCATCATTCCTCTTATCCCAGTTAACTTGTGCTTACATATTACATTTATGCTTCATAAACTCTGTTAGACATACACAGATGGTACCATGATATATCCCCTCTCCTTTTTAGGAAGGATCTCATATAGGCTAGGCTGGCCTAAAACTGTAGCTGAGGATGACCTTAAACTCCTGATCTTCCTGTATCCCCTACTATTACAGGTAGGTACCATCATACACAGCTTAGGACATACACTCCATAACTCACTTTTTGTATGTGTATGAATGTCCTGTCTGCATGTAGGTTTGTGCACCCGTGTCATGCAATGCCGCAGAGGTCAGAAGAGGGTCTCGGATTCCCCTGAAACTGGAGTTCTCCTGGAATTGGAGTTATAGACGGTTCTCAGCCGCCATGTGGGTGCTGGGGATCGAACCCGGGTCCTCTGCAAGAGTAGTCAGTGCTCTTAACCTCTAGGCTATCTCTCCAGCCCCAACTCACTTCCTCTTTAAAATGAACTAGACCTACATCTATCAGTATGAGATGATTTTACCAATATTTAAAATTATTTAGCAACTATTGCTTATTTCCATCTCCTCCTAGATATCTGTCTCATTCACCATTAACAGGTAAAAAGCACTGACCAAACAAAGAATAAACTGATGAATGGATCCCTCCAGTTCATGTCTGATCATGCATGCTGAAAATTCTCCAACGGCTTCCCAACACACTTAATTTTAGTAAAAGGAACTTTGGAGACAGCTTCTTTTAACTTTATTTTTATTTTATGTTTATGAGTGTTTTGCCTCCATGTATGTGAGTGCAGGACATGGATGCAATGCCTGGGACCAGAAGAGGGGGTCAGGTCCCCTAGAACTAGAGTTGGTGGGAACTGTACCCAGATTCTCTGTAAGAGCAGCCAGTGCTCCTAACTGTTGAGTCATCTCTCCAGCCCCCAGAAATTTTCCTGCAAGTGAATGCATTATTAAAAATCATAGAAGCCAGGCGTGGTGGCACATGCCTTTAATCCTAGCACTCAGGAGGCAGAGGCAGGCGATCTTTGTGAGTTCAAGGCCAGCCTGGTCTACAGAGCGAGTTCCAGGACAGCTGGGGCTACAGGGAGACCCTGTCTCAAAAAGACCAAAAATAAATAAAATAAATAAATAAATAAATAAATAAATAAATATCATAGAATACTGGGGATGCAAGCACATCTTTTTACACTACAGAAAGCATAGTGAAGATTAAATTATAGAATAACCTTGTCTAATATGAAGTTTCTTTAAATTCTTGGTCTACAATGGCATTCTGAAATTGTTAGCCCTTTGGCTTTCACAAACTATCCCAACTTCATTGAAAAAGATCACATATAAATCACTCATTACATTTTACAATGGGAAAAAGCAGTCTATTTCAAAAGGAATGATGATCCCTTTGGTATCAGAGTGTAAATCCCGATGCTATATGCCTAAAAGCTATTTGCATTTAGGGAATTTACATAACTTGTCCAGAATCTATAGACAAAATACTTGTCAGAGTATTTACCCGTTTCTTGGTTTCCATGAGGAAAAAAAGTAATTCCCAAAACATGTTCTAACTGGTTAGCTATTGCAATGACCGTAGAAGCCAAACTATTCAAATTTTGATGTTACAAGGTCTTTGCTAGTGCTTTACACATGCCTTGTTGCTAGAGTTGATTATAACTGATATTAAAAACAATCTCTAGAAAACAAGATCATCTAGGCTTTAGCAAGGACTGTCAGAGCAATCCCAAATTACCAGAGTCCAGGCCCAAATCTCTGAGGACTGATCACAGAATAACTACCTCAAGTCTGTATAATGCTAAGCTTCCTGCAATAGAGGTGTGAAAAGGAACTCTGAAAAGAAACTCTGGACTTCCAAGGTATTATTTGCATGAGCAAATGGGCATTGATGGATAGGACATATCTTCCCCCATTTTAAATCATGACAATTTTAGGTACCTGTAAAGAAGTGAGAAATATACATGGTCTCTTCATGAAATCAACTTTATTCAGACTGGAGTAGCTAAGAAAATTTTAGCCACAAAACTAGTAAATATTATGTTTCACAAATATTAAAAGTTATTAAGAAGCTAATGAAATTTACATGGATATTTTAAGAAAATAAGAACTCACTATGTAGACCAGGCATGGCTTAAACTCAAGAGATCAGCCTGCCTCTGCCTTCCAAATGCTGGGATTACAGGCATGCACCACCACACTCGACTGAACATCCCGATTTTTAAGTAATGCCTCACAACGGCACTTAATAAAACTTTTTAGAAAGCAAACACTAGAGAAACAGACCTTTAATCCAGGGCCCCAAGATGAGCACCCTAATATATAAGTGGACACATGACAAAACTCAGTCTATAAGGTCCACTAAATGAAAAACAGTGTTGATCTTACAGTAGGTATATATAAAATAAAACGACACTGTAGAGACTGAAAAAAATTGAAGCTCCTAGAATTTTATTATTTACTTAGCTAAACCCACAGCATACTAGTTTTCTTTTCCTTTGTTCTTCTTTAGGTAAAAAAGAAAAAAACTAAATTTGTTCATAAACAGGCAAGCATAAGTTTTGGCCCATTTCCTTCCTCAAGATCATTTTATAAGTTTCTCTTTGCGATAAGAGAACGTAAGGCAGTGATCTTTTACTAACATAATTAACATGGATTAATACTACTAGTTACTACAGAACTTTAGCAAAATTATTGTCCTGAAATTTCATCAATATTTCAAAATAATTTGTTGGAGAGAAAATGTTTATTCATCGCAAGCAGTATTTGAGTCACTAGTTTACTCAAATGATAAATCATGTACATAGACATAGACCTAAAATGCATGCACTTAAGACTGTAGAATCACAGAAGGAACAATATGGTGTTGAGGAAAAAACAGTTTGAACTTTTCAAGTATGCTTTCTTAAACAGTTGTCTATTTGTTTGTTTGTTTCTTTGTTTTAAGCAAGTACTGCCAGGCATGGTGGCGCATGCTTTTAAGCCCAACACCTGGGAAGCAGAAGCAGGTGGATCTCTCTTGAGTTCAAAGCCAGCCTGGTCTACATAGTGCATTCCAGAACAGTTGGGGCTACAGGGAAACCCTGTCTCAAAACCAAAAAAAAAAAGGCAAAACAAAACAAAACAAAAAAACCCACAAGCAAATACCCACACTACTGAATGGAAATGAAACATAAACATATGAACAATGATAATGTAGAAATGAAACTCACTTTATGGGTAATCTTGTGTTTTTTTTTAATTTTTTAATTTTTTTTTACATTTTTTATTTATTTTTGTATGTGTATGAATGTACTGTCTGCATGTAGGTCTGTGCACCCGTGTCGTGCAATGCCGGAGGTCAGAAGAGGGTGTCGGATTCCCCTGGAACTGGAGTTCTCCTGGAATTGGAGTTTCAGACGGTTCTTGGCCGCCATGTGGGTGCTGGGGATCGAACCCGGGTCCTCTGCAAGAGCAGGCGGTGCTCTCAACCGCTAGGCTATCTCTCCAGCCCAAGGGGTAATCTTGTTTTAAATTTAAGAAGCAACTCATTTTCAGCCAGAGATGAATTATACGAAATAAAAAATAACGACTTAGGGGTATGGTGGGGAACACCTTTAATCCTAGCATCTTTGGGGGTCAGAGGCAGAGCATTCGAGACCAGTCTGGTATACATATCAAATTCTAGGATATCCAGGGCTGTACAATTGAGACCCTGTCTCAAAAAAAACCTCAATAAATAAATAAGAAAAAAAATGCTCCAGGCGTGGTGGCACATGCCTTTAATCCTAGCACTTGGGAGGCAGAGGCAGGTGGATCTTTGTTGAGCTCAAGGCCAGCCTGGTGAGTTCCAGGACAGCTGGGGCTACAGGGAGACCCTGTCTCGGAAAAAAACAAAAACAAAAACAAAAACAAAAAGGCACAGAGATAATAGCTTTTGGGCTTTTCAATTGGGATTTTTGAGTGATAAGGAGTAAGATTTTGAAGCTGGAAAAATGGCTCAGTTTAAGAGCACTGGCAGCTCCTGCAGAGGATCTGTGTTTGCTTCCTGTCGCCCACAATGGTGGCAAACGACTGTCTACGGACTTGCACAACACTTGCACATGTGTGCATGTCAACATTTATACACATAAAATAAAAATAAACTTAAAAACCCAAGCCATGTTGATAAACTCATTGAGAAGAACCAGTAAAGTTTAACATTTGAGACAGAAGGAAACAAAACCAACACTTGATTTTTTTCCCTTGGTGCTCAGGATTGAACCCAGGGCCTTGCAGATGCTAAGTATACGCCCAATATTGTGCTACCAGAAACCAATGCTTTTTATAGTAACTAAGTCTTGTCTTAACATTTATAAATCAACAAGTTTTGGAATACTAAGGCATTTCAATAACATCCTTATCAATACAAAAATTTCCAAACCAGAACTTGAAGAATTATGTGGAAGACAAAATTTGCTATAGAGAAACAAATTAGGAACATCTGAGGTCATTCACAGATGCAAATCTCTAAAACAAAAACCACAGAAGCACTGGGCATGGTGGTGCATGCCTTTAATCCCAGCACTTGGGAGGCAGAGGCAGGCAGATCTTTTGTGAGTTCAAAGCCAGCTTGGTCTACAGAGTGAGTTCCAGGCCAGCTGGGGCTACAGGGAGACCCTGTCTCGAAAAGACCAAAAGAAAACAACAACAACAACAACAACAAAAAAAAAACCACACAGAAGCAGGTGGCTATTTTTCATGTACCTGGGAAAACCCAACAAACATGCAACTTTTTTTTCCTTCTATCAACACTGTTTTGAATTTGAATAACCATTTGCTTACTTAGAATTTTTTTATTTTTGGTTACATTTATTCTAACTCTGCAGAGATTTGTTTTTAAAGAGTGCACAACATTTATTTTTAGGGCCACACTTCTACACCTACTTTTCTTCCAAAGGTTCCAGGGTAAGGTTTTATTTTTAGTAGTGTATAATTATAGCAATCACTTCTGACTTTACTGATTTTTATTAACTGCAGCATGACTACTTTTTAAAGAATAAAAATAAGTAGTTTTAATAAATGCTGATGGTATCATTCCCCTGCCAAATAACTTATGTATCACCACTGTTAATTACACTTCTCCATAAGTTCAAACAAAATATGAAACAGAATCACATTATTTAAAACAACTGTAGAGGCTGGAGAGATGGTTCAGTGGTTAAGAGCACTGGTTGCTTTTGTAGAAGAGCCGGGTTCGATTCCCAGCACAGATATGGCAGCTAACAACTGTAACTCTCAAGTTCCACTGGATCCAATTCCCCCACTTCTGACCTCCAAGGGCACTGCATGATATGGGTGCACCTATATACATGCAGGCAATACACTCATATACATAAAGAACAACTGTAAATGTGAGAACAGAGCAATCTTGGATAGAAAGCAGGGTGGGGTGTGGGTTTATACCAGGTAAACCTTAAGATTATTTTCAAATGGAATTATTACATAACCTCAGAGTTTCAGGCATTACTGGAAGGCAGAGAAGACTTTTAGCACAGAAAACAAAAATAATTAGAAATAGATGTAAAAACGACCTTAAAAACTACTTTCAGGTAAGTTCTTTCTTTCAAGGGTTAAGACTTCCCAAAGAGGTAATTTTAATATCTGAGATATTAGAATTGAAAGCATTTCAGCAAGAGACATATCTAGAAGACTGATATTTTTAAGACTATATAGAAAAATCATATCTTTAGCTATTAAAATTTAAGTATAAAAATTTCCCCTTTGCCACTGAGATCTGGTTTACAAAATTTTAATAGGATCACCTCAGAATTAGTAAGTTTAGCAGAGTCCTGGTATTAACCACCAGAATTAGCAGGCATCAACTCACTTGTTCTAAGTTTTATTTTCTGGTGCTCAGAATCCAATCCAGTCTTCAAGCACGTCCTATACACACTTTCCCTAAGCTAATATCCACATCACTTCATGAGTTTTCTGAGTGCCAAGATCGTAACTATTTTCTTCAATTCACCAATGCATTAGTGCTTTTCTTGTGATTTGCCATAAGTAATAATTTATAACCCCCCACACAATTTTAAAAAGCCATGTACCTAAGTATTAACCACAATTTATAAAAAGCACTAAAGTACAAACACAATGTACAAAATAGAAATGGTAAATATTTCTTAAACCTTAAATTTCCTTTCATCTGCTCACAAAATATAAAGCAACACAATTATTTAAGGATTTATGGTCTTTGTGTTCTAAAAAGTATATTTTCTATTAGTTAACAACTCTAAGAAATATCAAATTTTGTCAGCTTTATTTTACATTGGATAGATTTCGGCTCAAAGGTCTTCACAGTAGTTTTCCATGTTTCTTAAAGTTGTATGCATTTTATAGTACCCACATTCAAACTTAATTAATTAAATTCTCATTTAAATTGAGAGAATAAAAGAAACTCCCAGAACAAGTCTATTTCTTTCATTTCTAAAAGAATAAGAAAAATTTTTTAATTTTGTAATTTGAAATCAAACTGGAAATGAAACTTGAATATATATAATTTTATATATATAAAATTATATATATTCAAGATTCCAAGTCAGGGAATGAACTGAGTAAGTCCATTATTAAATAATGCTTTACTACAGGGCCATGATGCACGGTAATACACCAATATTTATACTGCATCTCCAAGTGGGTTTGCTTTATTATATACTTTATTAATAGAGTGATAGAGAAAGCAACTGAGGAAAAAAAAATCACGTGTAAATAAACTAATCATAAATCTTTTAAAAATCCATTCTGGGCCTGGCGTGGTGGCACACGCCTTTAATCCTAGCATTTGGGAGGCAGAGGCAGGTGGATCTTTGTGAGTTCTCAAAAAGACAAAAAAAAAAAAAAATCCAGTCTGCAACTTAAGTCCATTTAGGAGACAAATCAAAATTCATTTTTCTTTTCTTTTCTTTTTTTTTTTTTTTTTTTTTTGTGTTTTTGAGACAGTCTCCCTGTAGCCCCAACTGTCCTCGAACTCACTATGTAGACCAGCTGGTCTTGAACTTACAGAGATCCGCCTGTCTCTATCTCCCAAGTGTTGGAATTACAGGCATGAGCCGCTACACCTGGCTAGGAGACAAATCAAAATCTTTAAAAATAATAAAGCCAGGTATGATGGTGCATGCCTTTAATCCCAGCACCCAGGAGACAGAGGTAGGCAGACCTCTGTGAATTTAAGGCCAGCCTGGTCTACACAGAAAGTTCTAAGCCAGCTGGGGCTACAGGGAGATCCTGTCTCCAATCAATCAATCAATCAATCAATCAACCAACCAACCAACCAACCAACCATTTGTGAACAGAGAGCTAAATACAACTATTCCATATAAAAGACTATTCAATTTGAGAAAAACATTACTTATTTTCGACTAAATACAATCCTTTATAATAAATGCTGGCAAGGGCTTTTCAAGTCAAATTCCACATGGATTCACATGTTCCTGCTTTCCTTTTTCTGAACATGCCCTATATTATTAGTTCTTTCTTACCCTGGTGCTGGTAGCAAATGGGAACATCAACAAGAGAAACCATAAACCTTTAAAGTCAGTATGAATAACAATATATTTGGAAATAGAAAAATATGTCAATAAGTCATTTATATATACACTATGTGGAAAGAACAGTTGGTCATTTTCAGAATTGTTTAATTTAAATAAACAGATGAGGCAAACCTATCTACACACACAATCCACACTCATTAAAGACAAATTATCCTCAGCCGGCAAGGTGATGCATGCCTATAATCCCAGGCCAGCATGGTCTACATAGTGAGTTCCAGGACAGCTTGGGTTAAAGGGAGACCCTGTCTCAAAAAGACCAAACAAACAAACAAACAAACAAACACATGATAAGGTGGGCGTAATGGCGCATGCCTTTAATCCTAGCACTTGGGAGGCAGAGGCAGGCTGATCTCTGTGAGTTCAAGGCCAGCCTGGCCTATATAGCAAGCTCTAGGCCAGCTGGGACTGAAGGGAGACCCTGTCTCAAAAAGATTAATAATAATCCTATGTGAGCATTCTTTACACACACACACACACACACACGCACGCACGCACGCACGCACGCACACACACACACACACACACACACAGATGCCTGTGAACTACGACACTGTCAGATCAAGGTCACAAACATTTTGTCTCCTTTCCCTCCAATGGGTTAAAAACAAGCTTTAAAATTCCTCTAATATCCAGGCATGGTAACGCATGCACTTGGGAGGCGGAGGCAGAGGCAGGTGGATCTTTGTGAGTTCAAGGCCAGCCTTGCCTACAAAGTGAGTTCCAGGACAGCTGGGGCTACAGGGAGACCCTGTCTCGAAAAAGACCAAAAACAAAACAAAACAAAAAAATAAATAAAATTCTTCTAATGTATCTGGGAAATCTACTCTAGAATATGAACAGCAAAGCTAACCAAATAGAGATATGTACTATATTTGATCTACAATGCATGTAATGTCTGTAATTAGGGTAATATGAACCATGTTATGCAAGTACTCAAAAGGTTCTCCTGAAAATTAAATTCCTTAAAAAAATAAAGGCAGATTTCTGTATTATGATCATCCCACTCCATATAAATTCTACTAATAACACTTTCATTCTAAAGTAAGACTGATATACTTTATTTGGCCATGTTTTTCCCTATTTAAACAGATAAAAGTACAGTTATATAGTGTCTAACATTAATCTTAATTGTTCTCAGAAAACAGAAACTTCCTGCTTTCTGTTTGGCAGTAAATACTATATGGCTACCTTTTTAAATTTATTAGGGGGCGGGGGAATCCTTTATTCAAATAATGCAAGTATAACCAACAGAAAAAAATCCTGCTTACTACGCTACATTTTAAAAATGAATCAAGCTGGACATGGTGGCACACGCCTTTAATCCTAGCACTTGGGAGGCAGAGGCAGGTGGATCTTTGTGAGTTCAAGGCCAGCCTGGTCTACAGAATGAGTTCCAGGACAGCTGGGGCTATAGGGAGACCCTGTCTCAAAGAAGACCAAAAAAAAAAAAAAAAATCAAATAAAGACTTTATATATTTCTAATTTTCCTTTTCGGCAACTTCACAATAGTAAACATCTTAACGATATCTTCACAAAGGATACTTTTTATAAGTTAAACCCCAATTGTGTCTCCCACCCCCAATAATTTAAATGTTAGTTGTGTTTATATACATAAGGGGAGGAAAAAAAAAACAATAAAATCAGCTTAAAATAAATTTATTGTACAATACAAAAGTAGGCATACTGGAAAATAAAGGTACATTATTAAATATACAAAGCAAATGAAAGAAAGCTAAACACAAATGTTTTAATCCAGACACTGAGATAAAATGCACATTTACAAAAAAAAAAAAAGCTTTTTAGGTAAGAATACGCATTTCAAATGAAATGTTAATGATGGCAAAAAAAAAAAAAAACAGGAAGAAAGAAAAACAAATACGCTATCATGTAAATGCTTGAATATCAAGAATCAATAATGGTAAGAAAAATTAAACCCAACAATACTGGGTTTCAAAGAACTTTATTTGAAAAGGTATGAAAAAAATACTGAAGGAATCAAAACATCCTCAAAACTGGCAAAGCCTTTCTTTGTTTTTTTATTAAAGTCTGCAGACATATTCACAGCATCTTACCTCTTCCATTCATACCTTCTTATACACATTTCTAGATGCTTGTTCCTAACAGCACTCTCTGAATTCAGCAGTTTATGTAACTCTACACTTCATGTTAAGTGTGCCTTCAAGCCTTACCAACATTATAGGAAGTGCCACAAATTAACTAATTTTGAAATCTATACAAATATGCACACAATATGAAAATTATTCTCATTTTATAAAGTAAAACCAATCTCTGAATGAAAGAAATAACAAAGTGCAACTAGAGTACAAAGGAAAAAACTAAAAAATCCTTTTTTCCAATTAAGGCACTCAGTTACCTGAGTCACGAAATGGCCTGGGTCCAACTATTGAAAATGTGACAATGTCCATAGTTGTAGTGGCAAGGCTCTGAGAAGCATCCAGTTAGGAAAAGCAGCTCAATACTAAAGTAACAGAAAAGCCATTTCTAAAACTTATATTTAAATACTGAATTTAATAATTAAAACAGCCCCAAAGGTTTCTGGCTAGCACTTCTGAGAACTTTTCCTATTTATCACAGATCCCAATCTCAAAACATCATCATGAAGATTTTCTATCTCTACACCAGTGCTACTATCTAAATTACTTAGTGAAGTCTCTGCTGGACTACATTTACTTTATGGAATGTGCCTACGGTACGGTACATATGCATCAACTAAGAAGCCACAAGGCTTTCACCTTCAAATACCTGCTAAAAATTTACAAGAAATGAATTTATAAAAATAAACTTGAAATTGTGAAGAAAGCAATAAAGGTATATAGATGAAGCAAGAAATGTGAATAAATCCTACAGAACTTTAAAATTACTTTGCCAAGACAGATTTAAAAAAATACTGTGTATAATTATTTTGAAATCATATTATATAGAATCTATTGTTCTTTTGAAAAAAAAGATTTGATTCTCAATATTGCATTTTTATAACCAAAGTATTCAGTTTTTACAGATATTTTAGTTGCATGCTTTAATACCTTCAGACTAAATTCATTTCCTAAGTATTCTATGGAACATAATTTATGAGATGCCATAATTTATCACAAAAGAAATACTCATCAGCACTTATGAAACATAATAAAATTACTACTAGAGGCTAAAAAACAAAATTTACCATTCATACTTAAATATAGCAAAAAATTACATGAATAATATGAAAATAAAATCCATTTTGAAGACACTGTCTCTCCTTCTGAGTAACTAACCATTATAGCTGTTTAACAATAAAACACATTATTCTCCCATATCTGCAATTCTTTGGCTGAACTGTTTTAGTAACATAAAATACCCCTTTTATACATGGTAACTCTAATAGAACACAGCAGAAGTTGCAAAAGAATTTGGTAAATTTTAACTACATTTAAAAAATGTAGTTAATCTACCACTAATAAATGGCATGTGTATAAACTAAAGGTGATTTTATAATCTACTGTTCTTTTAAATAAAATAATTTGGGATTACTTTGATTTTTTGTTTTGTATTTAGTATGGAAGTACTGTCTATTGCCACTACTAATTATTGTATCTGTTATAAAACTAGAAAAGAAAAACCAAAATGCAACAGTTCTGAATTTTTAGGTTTTAGAACCACTAAATGACAATGTAATGTGATTTTCTGACTATAGTTTCAAGAAATTTAAATGTCTGTAGTTTAAAAAAATAAAGCAAACCTGCTTTATTTGTAAATGCTCTTTTAAAAATTAGCAAATTCCTAAAATTTATTTTTTATACAAAGATCACAAGAAAAAAAAATTTTTCTTTAGGTTTTATGGTTCCCAGTACCCAAAGTTGAAAACAATGAGTCAAATAAATATACTTTGCAAAAAAATAAAAAACCACCTAAAGATGTTTCAAAGGTTAAATGAAGAAACATTCTAAACTAGAACCCATTTCTTTAGCTTTTCTCTCCCAGACTTTCCATTCTATATACTACAGTTGTAGAGATGTCCTCATTTGACTCAGGTGACACTTTTTTCCATACTGTCTCTTTTAAAGCAAGTTCTTGTTGGAGACTTTCATAGTCCAATGGTCCAAAGGAATGCTAGTTGTTCAAGCAACATACATAATTTATTAGTGCACTCGAGTGATGAAAGGTCCAAGCTATAAAATGGTATTTTTCAATGAACGTTATTAAAATCCATTAACATTTTCACCCACCACCATCTGACATCTTGCTCCATGTTACTCATGCAGATTCATACGTAATTTCCTAAGGTGTCAGCTTTGAAAAATTCTCAGGTATTATCAGAGGTTACTCCGATTAGAGCTAACAAAAATGTAGGATAAACATTGACAAAAATTTTCTCAATACATATAAAAATTATTCAGTATTTGTAAGTTCTTTATAATATAAAAGGTAATTTTATTTTAAATATTTTTCATGTGGGATACAAAGGGACTGAATTAAATTTCAATGCCAGTCCTTTGGTCCAAAGGATCCAAACATTCTCTAAGAGAGAAATGTTTGTGTAATTATATGAAGCCACACGCAGTGAATAATAAACAAGACATAAGGGTATTTAACATGCAGAACTTTCTATTGTTACTAATCAGCACCATATTAAACACTTGCTCTGGGAAAAATATTTTATCTACTGTTAAAACTTATGAGGCTTCATATGCCTTTCCATTTACATATTCGTCTACAAAGTAGACAAGGAGTTAAACTTTAATTCAGAACTATAACTGACAAATAAAAACAAGGCTTTCTTTTTAATTAGATTCATAGTATAACATCCTCCATATCTTCTTTTAACAGGACCAATTATAAAACTCTTACGGAAAACCAGCCTTGCCCTTAAACTAACACTTTCCAATTTAAATAATAAAATAGTATTTAACTTACTTGTTTGTAATTGGCAAAGACATGAGACCACTAGCAAACTTTAAACAGGCGAATCTCAATTTCTGTGTTAAAAAAATACAGGAGAATAATCTAGGAAAGAATTTGGCTTACCCTCTGATCACCACCTTCTCTTCGAGGATCAAGTTTTTTTGCAAAGTGTCTCAAATTATCATAGTTATGGAAATTACACAGAGAAACGAGATCCTGTAAAGAGTTATACAGAATTATGTATAAGACATTACCTATTGGCTATGTTTATTCATATTATAACAATGTTTGCTTCTACTGTCCAACTTCACTACCACCTCAGAGCAATCACCACTGTAGACTTATTCAAATAGCATAGTATTATCAGGAAAAGGCCTAAAATCACAGTATGAATTTGCTTTAGAAGAAAATTTCAAAGCTGCTTGCAGTCACTCAAACTGCCTTTCGTTTTCTATAAATCAGGAATTTTAAGAGGCCATGAATGATAAATTACATGAAGTATGAAAAAAACTATGTGTTCTAATTTATACTATGTCCTAGTATAATAATTACTTTATATGCAATACAATGTCTTCCTCTTGACTTTGTAAAATGTCTAAGACTGAAAATTAAAGAATAATTTTAATTTAAAATGTCTGTAAAAATATTACAGCACTAAACAGAGGTGCTAGGAAGCAGTAAATATATAAAAGAATTAGGTGATAACAAAATATTAAGTAAAAAATAAAACCAGGGTTGGAGAAGTGGCTCAGCACTTAAAGAGCACTGGCTGCTCTTGCAGAGGACCAGGTTCAGTCAGTT
Organism: Rhizomys pruinosus; assembly: GCA_009823505.1. NCBI lineage: Eukaryota > Metazoa > Chordata > Mammalia > Rodentia > Spalacidae > Rhizomys > Rhizomys pruinosus. The sequence continues at coordinate 1,090,252 of VZQC01010202.1, forward strand.
CCCAGCATCCACAGACCTGTTAACAACCACCTGTAATTCTAGTTCCAGGGGCTCAGAGCCCTTTTCTAACCTCAATGGGCATTGCGTGGACATGGTACACATACATATGCTTAGGCAAAACTGATACAAATAAATTTAAAAATTTTTAATTAAAACAGAGAAATTTTTGAAAGAACAAATGAGACCTGTTTGGCAGAGGTAACTTGAAGCTTCTCTATAATTATTTCTAATGTCACCTAATGCCAACAGATAGAGTGCAAGTAAAAAAACTAACAAACAAACAAAAAAAACACCCTTTTCTTAGTAAGAAAATATGCTTACATGACAGAAGTGAATTCCCTTCACACTGTTGCCCATCTTGTCCAGAGGAGGAGACCAGCACATCATGCCCATGACATTAGGGACAACTAACAGAATGCCTCCTGCAACTCCAGACTTCGCAGGAAGACCAACCTGAAAATAATTTAATAAACAGGTATCCATGTAACTATTTTAAAATAAAAAATGTTATGTTTAGGAACAGTTTAAAAATTACAACACACATAGGGCTGAAGGGTGCCTTAGTATCTTAAAACACTTGTCACCAACCCTGTCAATCTGAGTTCAATCCCTAGGACCCACATGGAAAAAGGAAAGGTGCCTTTTAACCTCTGTGAGGGCACGAGAGATTATGAACACATTCCACACAACTACAAGAAATCTGAACACTACTTTTATATGATATTTAATGTTAAATGATGTATTAATGGTTTAATACATAGTATTTATTTATTCATTCATTTATTTATTTATTTATTTATTGGCCTTTTTGAGACAGGGTCTCCCTTTAGTTCCAGCTGGCCTAGAGCTCACTCTGTAGACCATGCTGGCCTTGAACTCAGAGATCCACTTGCCTTTGGCTCTGGACTGCTGGGATTAAAGGCGTGTGCAACCATGCCCAGCTCTTTCTTATCCACTAACCTTTATTTTTTTCCTGACACATTACCCACTCTTTTCTTTTGAAATACACGTTAACTTTGGCTGTTATAGTTTAAACGCTACTAGTATCTACCAAATTTCCTATTCGGTGCAGAAATTGAGTCATAGAGATGCTGCTCTTTGAAGGAGGACTGAAGTTAGCTGAGTGAGCATCCAGCAGATTATCAGGAAAACATTGTTATATTGGCAACTGACAAATTAGAAGATTACCCTTTATCATAAGCAGAGTTCTGATCAATGCTAAATAAAAATTGAAAACAATTATGAGATTTAAATTTTCCTTCAAGAAAGTGTTTCTTTGCACACCTTTAATCCCACCACTTGGGAGGCAGAGGCAGGCAGATCTCTGTGAGTTCAAGGCCAGCCTGGTCTACATAGTGAATTCCAGGCCAGCTTGGGCTACAGGGAGACCCTGTCTCAAAAAGGCAAAATAAAAAAATAATAAAAAAAAGAAACTTGTTTCATGACTAAATGTAGAAAGCTTTGTTGTGTGGGCCAGAATAGTAATTTGATTCTGTAGTTGGAGAAATAGGATAAAAATTTTAATATAAAAGAGCAAAGTTGTGAAACTTGAATTTTAAAAATGACATAAACAGGATCAAGTAAGAAAAACTATATTTCACAAGTACCAAATATACAAAAGCTAAAGAATATTTTCAAGTTTTTAATTTTAATATATAATTTTTTATATAAGGCCTTTAAAATATCTGTGGCCATAACCAAAGACTTAAAACTCACATCTCCACAGGGAGACCCTGTCTCGAAAAGACCCCCTCCCAAAAAAAAACCTCACATCTCTACATCTTGTTTTGAGTTTAAGGACATCTTGAGGTATATAACCACCATAATGTTAACCATGTGCCACGAAATTTCTTAAAAAACAGAAGTGGTGAGATTTATATACTGAAAGCCTCCAAGCTTTTAAGGACATCTCATATACTGTTTAACTCAACTCCTTACTAATTTGTAACCAATTAACCTTGAAAATAAATGGTTCTCCAAAGACAACATACAGCTTTAGAAGCAAATTTCAAACTGCATTTTTTTTTATGTGTATGAATATACTGTCTGCATGTAGGTCTGTGCACCCGTGTCGTGCAATGCCATGGAAGTCAGAAGAGGGTGCCGGATTCCCCTGGAACTGGGGTTAAAGACAGTTCTTAGCCGCCATGTGGGTGCTGGGGATGGAACCCAGGTCCTCTGCAAGATCAATCAGCACTCTTAACCACTAGGCCATCTCTCCAGCCCTTCAAACTGCATTTTAAACGGCACCAATTTAGTGCCCTGCAAGAGAAAATTAAGTTAATCAACAATTACTTACATGGAAAGCAAACTGTCCTGAGAAATCATACATGCCACAGGAATGCATCAAACTCAGTGTATTTCGAACTGCCTCAGGACTGAGCACTCTTTCACCAGTAATTGGGCAGAAACCGCCATTAGCTAGTGTTGCAGCCATCACACTGGCTGATTCACATGTCACTTCAATGGAGCATAGCTAAAACAAAGAAAAAAGTAGAATTATGAAAATTTAGGATAAGATAATCTATTTTATCTGGTATTTCATATAAACCTGAAATATTTCTTCTAAAGAGATGACTGTACTCTAACATGACAGTTCAATGATTTCAACTGACCAAAGTTCTCTAACCATTTTAAGATTTATTGGGATTTATCCTTTTATATAAGATGCTGGGGACAGAATTAAGCTGGAAAGAGTCAGGCTACATAAGCTCTAAGCTTTGTTATTGCCTTATATAATCTTCCAATTTATTGAAACACTAATGCTGCCAATCATAATTATTTTTAATGCCATCGAGAAATAAACCATAATACATTTTTAAGATACAGCAATGTCCACCAACACTGTGATAGCTTCAATGTGAGAAATGGTCACTAAAAAAGGGGAAAATGTTAAAACACCTGACATTTCACCTATAACAAAACTTAGTATTCCAATTTACATAGGAACATGCAAAGGACAAATGGAAATAAAAATCTAAGACAACTCTTGTGCTCGCTTTGGCAGCACATATACTAAAATTGGAACAATACGGAGAAGATTAGCATGGCCCCTGAGCAAGGATGACACAAATTCATGAAGCGTTCCATATTTTTTTATCTGAAAGCAACTATGTTGTTATAATGTGAATTTCTCAACAGGCTCTATACTCCACCCACCACTTATTTTCAGACTCTGTAATTACTGTATATGGGTGGAGAGTATATATATCCATATTTTAGAGTAATATAAAATTAATGGAGGAAAATGTAAATTCCTAAGCATTAAAAAAAAAGAGACGCAGGACAGATATGGCAGAATGCATGATCTGGGGTGGGGTGGGGTGAGGGGAAGGGAAAGGGGAATATGCCTGAACTAAATTAAAAAACAATGTCTGAAATACACAAAACATCAATAAAAGCACACACACAAAAAAATAACCTGGAAAAAAAAAGACAGCTCTAGCTTGGGGAACTCACAAGCTTAGAATATAATGCTGCTATTTATAACACCTGTATTTATTTGGTATTTACTATGGGCAATGGACATACATTTATATCATCTCCATTATGCGCATGCGCGCGCACACACACACACACACACACACACACACACACACACACAAAGTCCAAGTCCAAGTAACATGAAATTTTTGCATTTAAATATCATCAAAATAAAATAAAGAGGACGTAAGTCAATGGTAGAACATTTACCCTGCATGTAACAAAGGCCTGAATTTAGTCCCTAGCACTGCAATAACACAGGTAACAATAAAAACAATTTACCACATCCAACCCCTAAATCTAAAATAATAAATTCCTCCACATTTTATTTTTAATTAACAGCAATGAAAATTGGGAGGAAAAAGATAAGAGTGCCTTCTCAAATTATAAACCTTCCTCATATTCCAAACTCTTAAGGTTTTAAAACACCAAAAAGGAAAATTAATTCATTGCACTGAATTAGAGCATTCAGTGTGCTAATCACTTTTTAAAACTCAAGTTTCAACTTTGCTCTTTTATATTAAAATTTTTATCCTATTTCTCCAACTACAGAATCAAATTACTATTCTGGCCCACACAACAAAGCTTTCTACATTTAGTCAAGAAACAAGTTTCTTTTTTATTATTATTTTTTTATTTTGTCTTTTTGAGACAGGGTCTCCCTATAGCTCAAGCTGGCCTGGAATTCACTATGTAAACCAGGCTGGCCTTGAACTCAGAGATCTGCCTGCCTCTGCCTCCCGAGTGCTGGGATTAAAGGTGTGCAAAGAAACACTTTCTTGAAGGAAAATTTAAATCTCATAATTGTTTTCAATAATTTTTATTTAGCATTGATCAGAACTCTGCTTATGATAAAGGGTAATCTTCTAATTTGTCAGTTGCCAATATAACAATGTTTTCCTGATAATCTGCTGGATGCTCACTCAGCTAACTTCAGTCCTCCTTCAAAGAGCAGCATCTCTATGACTCGATTTCTGCACCAAATAGAAAACTTGGTAGATACTAGTAGTGCTTAAACTATAACAGCCAAAGTTAATGTGTATTTCAAAAGAGTGGGTAATATGTCAGGAAAAAAATAAAGGTTAGTGGATAAGAGTAAAACAGACACTAAATTTCATGTAAGATATTCAAAAGTTTCAAAATCTTCACACATATTACCTTTGCCATCTTCATTTCAATAGAGTACATATACTAAAAAATGAAATGACGGGTCAGTATCTGAGAAAGTCATTCGCAAAGACCTTGAATCTTATGAAAAACTACTTCCAGGCCAGGTGTGGTGGCGCACGCCTTTAATCCTAGCATTCGGGAGGCAGACGCAGGCAGATCTTTGTGAGTTCAAGGCCAGCTTGGTCTACGTAGCGAGTTCCAGGACAGCCAGAGCTACAGGGAGACCCTGTCTCAAAACAAAAACAAAAACAAAAACTACTTCCATCAACATTCATTATCAACTTCCTGTATGTAAGTTTATTAATGAGTTAAAATTAAAGCAAATTCAAAAGTAAATACAAAGTTGGGTATAGTGGTGCATGCCTTTAATCCCAGCACTCTGGAGGCAGAGGCAGACACATCTCTGTGAGATCAAGGCCAGCCTGGTCTACATAGCCAGTTACAGGCCTGTTGGAGCTACAAAATTCCCAAAACCTAAAAACAGCAACAAAAAAGTAAATGCAGGAAAATACACAGTAAACTAGAAATGATACAGCCTATGTATCTTCACATGATAGCTTGATTCGTAACACCAATGGGGTTAAAGGTGTAAGAGTAAATTGAAGTAAAAGTATGGGGGAAAGAGAAGGACCTCTAAAAAGGCTATAATAACTGAAGTCTATATCACAGTAATTTAGGGATGGGTAGCATCCCCTGCCTGACACAACTGAGAGCCACCCTAATTTAGAGGAGGCACATACAGAAGGAATGTACTGAACAATTCAGAGGACTAATTACTCGGGGATAGAGCAAATATAGATTACATAGATTACAGAAGATAGCAAGTCAGCTAAAACTGACACTTTAAAATGCTGAATAGAAGCCTTCGGGGTGAGGTATGGTGTGTTTCCCAAGGCAAAATATAAAAACTAAGGAAAGCTCAGTTTAAAATCAGAAGAAAACAATTTCTAGAACTGTCCATCTTTTTTTTTTTGGTCTTTTTGAGACAGGGTCTTCCTGTAGCTCCAGCTGTCCTGGAACTCGCTATGTAGACCAAGCTGGCCTTGAACTCACAAAGATCCGCCTGCCTCTGCCTCCCAAGTGCTAGGATTAAAGGTGTGCGCCACCACGCCTGGCTTAAATTTTTTTTTTTTTTTTTTTAGAACTGTCCATCTTGACATGAATATGTTACCAAACAGTCTGCTCTGCTCCATCTTGACATGTGAAGTCAGTTTAGGAGCTATGGACAAGAAGGCTGCCTTTCAAGAGGACATTTTCTTTGGAAATTCAGTGCAAATTTTATTTTCTCATGGCCTAAAGTCCAGGTTTCAGAGAAATCTACATTTTGCAAAAATATGACACGATCTATTTTTAGATATAATTCATACAATTAGAATAAATTACCTGGAAATAAAAATCTAGTATTCCAACCATGTCCGTGCCTTCTGGAAAACACTGGGGAGAGAAGGGGTTGAAAAAGAGATGAAAAGTCAGGAAAACATTAAAGAAAAATGAACATAAAATATATTGAGATTAAGTTTAAAATGTACAAAATGTTTCTAAAAGTATAAGCATAAAGAATAGTAAGGCAAATATACATGTTTTATAAATTCCTAAGTTCTAACTTAACTGACAATGATAAACTGCTTCATAATTTATAAATCATATTGAACCAGTCTCTTATTAACACTAGTTAGACATACCATTTAAAAAATACACTAAACTTTGCATGACACGGGTGCACAAACTTGCATGCAGACAGTACATTCATACACATTCAGAAATAAAAAAAAAAAAAAAAAAAAAAAAAAAAAAAAAAAAAAAAAAAAAAAAAAAAAAATATAAATATAACTAGTCACATTATTTGAATACTATCAGATAAATACAAATCAATTTTATACTAACAATAATTTGTTATCACTAACTCAAGAGCATTTCGAAGACTTTTACTTTAAAGCTATTTTGAGCTCTTAGCATGCCGTCATTTTATTAAGCAAAATAACTTTAAAATAGAAATTAAAATGTGGGGCTGGAGAGATGGCCTAGCAGTTAAGAGCGCCGACCGCTCTTACAGAGGACCCGGGTTCGATCCCCAGCACCCACATGGCGGCTGAGAACTGTCTGAAACTCCAATTCCAGGAGAACTCCAGTTCCAGGGGAATCCAACACCCTCTTCTGACCTCCGCAGCATTGCACAACACGGTGCACACACTTGCATGCAGACAGTACATTCATACACATACAGAAATAAAAAAAAAAGAAATTAAAATGTAAAAAACCTTCTTTTCTTTCAAGTAATATCCTATTGCAAAGTTTCGATCACCACTTTCTCGTTCAGACTGAAACCTAAAAGAAAAAGAAACAAAAACCACAACTTTCTGTAAGAGTATGATTGCTAACTTAACTTTTTTTTTTTACATAAATTTATTTTTTTATTTTTTTATCAAGTCTAGACCCGTGTCCCCCCCGTTCCCCTACCCCACTAGAGCTTATGCATTCTGCCAAACATGTTTTTCATCTCTTTCTCAGTCTTTCTCAATATTCTCCATAAGGAAGTTGACTTTTTCTTTTCATAGTACAAAGAACAGTGACTGCTGAATTCTAGTCTCAGTTCTGTCAACAGGACAGCTAGGTGACCCTGGCTAGAAGGTCTTTAAGGAGGGACAAACTCAAATCCTCTCTAAACTTTATACTCTTGTAAACAAACTAATTTTAAAATTATCAAAATATGTCACCACTAAAATATCCCAAAAACTTATAGAATTTTCTTGTAGAATTCCAAAAATATAACAAACTGAGGGAATTCATAGAAATTTCAGTGTAGGAACACATGAAATGGATCCTGTGGCATTCACTAAATAAAATAGTGGCAAATTCCATGCAGCAGGAACACTTGAAAAAGTATAAAAGAAAAAATTTCACTAAGAACAACAAATATTCTGATGCATTTGGAAAATGATACATGGTGAATGAAGGAACATCAAACGATGAGAACCTGGGACTCAATTACTAAAAACAAATGTTAATGCAATGCTCCTGACTGCACACAAAACAAAAGCCTGAAGGCTTTCAACAAGATTCCTTATTAAATCTTTGTACGTTTCACACTGGCATCAGTTTGAGAAAGGGAAAAAGAAAGGAAGGGTGACAGAACAGACTACAGAAATGAGAGCTAAGGAAAGCCTGAATTTAAGGAAGAGTGACACAGAAGGAAGGACAGGGATATGGCCTAACATGTAAGCAGTTCCTTAAATATACAAAGCTTAGATCTGGATGATTCAACTAACTGAGATCCCTAAGTGAGTTTGAGAGAATTTTCATACATAGAGATCCTCTATGTAGTATATTTGAGAAATCAACCTATAAATCCAAAAGCTAAAGGCTACTGATAGAAGAAATAAAAGTGATACTCTGTATTACTGAGGTGGACACAGCACCTTTTTAATGTTTGTTTTAACATTTCTATGGTCATAAAAGTAATAATGAATATGGAAAAATTCTTAGCCTCTCTTCCTCCCGCCTTTCCTTCTGGTACTAGGTAGTTCAGGGCCTCGGGCAGGGTAGGCCTTCTTTTTACTTTTGAGGCACAGTTTCACTACACTACCCCAGGTTAGCCTTAGCTGTAGTCTATGCAGGCTTTGAACTTAAGATCCTCTTGCCTTGACGCCCTGAGCAGTTAGAATTACAAACTTGTGTTACCAGGCCCAGACTGGCATGCTTTAAAAATAAACAAAGAAAGCCAGGCATGGCGGCTCCCACCTTTAATCCTAGCACTCGGGAGGCAGAGGCAGGCAGATCTCTCTGAGGTCAAGGCCAGCCTGTTCTACATAGCGAGCTCCAGGCCAGCTGGAACTAAAGGGAGTCCCTGTCTCAAAAAAGACCCCCCACCTAAAAAAAAACCCCAAAGAATAAAAATACAACTTAGCAACTAATATTTAATTAAAGGCACGGAAAATTTCTGTAAGATCCCTGGAAAACTTCCTGGAAGGTATTTAAGATGATGAAGATGTATCAGAACTGAATAAATGCCAACAGAGACACAGCAAAAAAGCCCAAAATACTTTTTCCTTCAAAGAAAAAATTCATCTATGCTTGTTCCATAAAACTTGAACTCTTCGAAAATAAAAAAAATAAAAATAGGGCTGGAGAGATGGCCTAGCGGTTAAGAGCGCTGACCGCTCTTACAGAGGACCCGGGTTCGATCCCCAGCACCCACATGGCGGCCAAAAACCGTCTGAAACTCCAATTCCAGGAGAACTCCAGTTCCAGGGGAATCCGAGACCCTCTTCTGACCTCCGCGGCATTGCACGACACGGGTGCACAAACTTGCATGCAGACAGTACATTCATACACATACATAAATAAATAAAATTAAATTAAAAAAAAATAAAAGTTTTTCTCTGTACAGGTTTATTGTTTGGGGCAAAATTTAACTGTATCAATCAGTTCTTTGATCCAGTCCTTATTTTGTTGCTGTTCCCTCCCATTTGCATTGCTCTAAAATATGCCTATATAAATTTCACTTATGTACCAGAATTATGTTCTATGGATATAAAATGTATATTAATTCTGAAATATGTTTAGGATTTCCCATTTTTCACTTTAATTTTATAATACTCTAAAATATGATGAATACATACCTCCCAGCCATACACAGTAATCACAATGTCTGAAAATTAGTGNGTGTGGTTCCCAGTGCCCATGTCACCAGTGCCCATGTCACCGCCTTTAACTCTAGTTCTAGAGGATCTGATGCCTTCTTCTGACCTCCATGGGCACCTGTATACACATGTGCATGCACATATAAAACCACATATAAACAGATTCTTTAAACTTAAAACTTTCTAAGCTTAAAACAATACAATAACATATTTATCCTTAGGATATACATGCTGAGTGACTTAAGGGTGAAGCATAAATGATGTCTACAACCAAATTTCAAATGATTCAGCAAAAGAAGATCTGGGTACATCTGTATACAAATACACACACACTTTTAGCTTTAAGAAAAAAAAAAAAACAACTAAGCATGGTGGTGCACACCTTTAATCCCAGCACTCGGGAGGCAGAGGTAGGTGGATCCCTGTGATTTCAAGGTCAGCCTGGTCTACAGAGCGAGATCCAGGCCAGCTGGGGCCTCAGGGAGACCCTGTCTCAAACATACAAAAAAAATAACAAAAAAACAAAAACGCTAGGGAGATGATTCAATTGATAAAGTACAAGCACAAGGACCTGAGATTGATTCCAGAACCTACATAAAAACCCAGGTGTGGCAGGTACATACCTATAATCCCAGTGCTGAGAGGACAGAGAAAGAGAGCCCTAAAAGTCACAGCCAATCACTGGGCCTAGCTAAATCAATGAACTTCTAGATCAGGGACAGACCCTGTCTCAAAAGCATTAATAAAGGTGGAGAGCTGTCAAGTGCCTCTGGCACTTCATATGTAGGCATACATAGGAACCTATATCCACAGGAACACACACACACAATTTAAAAAACAAAGGAGGGGTACAATGAGACAAAACATAAGAGACAATAGAAAATATCAGATATTTGTTTATTCTTTCAACATTATACAGTTTTTTAAAATAAAAAATTGGGAGTTAAAACAAAAGCAAATTAGTAACCAAACTAATATAAAATTGGAGTCCCACTGATTTTATGATTAACAATATGAAGTTTATTAAAATCATGTTTAAATGTTCTTGTCAAGCTATTTAGGCAGTATTTGTTTTGCTCTAGTGAGAAAATTTCAAGTAATTACTTGTTCACTGAACTAAGTTCTAGGGCCATAAACAGTGTGTGTGCTCGTGTGTTTCTGTATATATTTGTATATGTGTATATATGAAATAAACAGTATTGAAAATAAACTATATAATCTAATTTGGGGGGTTAGAGGTCTGACCAACTATAAAAACCCAATTAGACTCACGTTGCATTACTGAATCCAACATATTCATTACCAGCCATCTTATTCAAAAACTGCATCACCTATAAACCAAAATTGGTACATATTAGTAACCAACGCAAAATATCTGAAATTTAACATGAAAATAATTCTATGTTGTACTTACATAGTCAAACTTCTCGGCATTATTTACTCCTTGCTGCAAAGAAATCAAAGACATAAGTATGTTAATATAGACACTATTACAGTGAAGTTTTAAGCTAACATAATATAAAAATTCAAACAGCTACCATTATAATGTACTGCATTAGTACTTTTACATCTAAGAAATCCTTCTAAATAACTTAATACTTTTTGTTAACAACCATTATGTTGAAAAAAAAATAAAAAATTACAAAGGGAATGTTTTATTTTAAGTATGTGTTTACTCAATCTAGTTATAGAATACAAGTGATTCTGAAACCCCCTCATCTTTCATGAAAGCACATTGTTTACTAAAATGTTATTAATTTCAGTTTTAAAAACTTAAATGTTCACCTTTAAAAAGAGTTAATATATAAATCATGATTTTTCAATTAAGAATAATCTATCTTAAACCCTTTAATCAGTATTAATTGAGTTAGAAAAATGAGTTATATTACAAAACTGGCTGATCTCTTATAATTCTAATACACACAAACACTGGCTATATTTTACTACTACTACGTAGAGAAAGTTCTACCTTCATTATCTCTCACAATCTTTAAATCTAAAAAATTCTATCTCATAGTCTCTAAGAAATTAACTACCAATTATACCAATTCAGAATGTGACGATGTATTGTTTCATTACTTCTACTTCTGACATGTTATCTACCCTAAAGGTCATTAGGGAAGGAAAAAAAAAAAAAAAAACCTATGTAATGTAGATCAGTTCAAGTAGCCAAATGGTTTCATTTTACCTCAACGAAGTTTACAAAGCAGTAAGTTGTAGATCTGAAATCAAACGTATTAATTGGTGATAAGCACCCAACAGAAACAATACATCTCTAATTTCTAAAACAGGATTCAAATAAAATAATTTGACAACCAATTTAAAAAGCCAATTTTTAAGAATCTACCCTCAAAATTCCAAAGCATTATTATACTTTAATATGTTGTTATGGGGGAATCTGTTCCAGAGTATCATCTAAATAAATAAAGCCAGGTTTCTCCCTCATGACGTTAGGTTAAAATATGAAACCCTACAGATCAATTTAAGAAAGTGCAGTCACACAGATACAGTAACTGGAAGGAACACCAAGTATTTCATCAAAATTAGACCTCAATAAAATTTAAATAAAGAATAACTTAGCAACAACTAGACTGTAATTCCCTAAGTATGTATTTTCTCTAAAGCATCCTGACATTTTTAAAGCTGTCTTACAATATACCAGAATTCAAAATGTAGAAATGTTAACTCCAAAGCTGTTCAATGAAAAATAATTAAAAGAAGAAATTACCAACTTCATTGAACTGTTGCAGTTGTCAATATATTCCATAGATCCTAATGCTGGAAAATATGTAACAACATTTAAGCCACAAAAACCTTTTCATCCTTAGAAAAAGCACACACAAAAAAAAAACCCCAACTTTTGGAAAAGGATGTCAGCATTTGTACTGGGATGCCACATGGATAATTACTGTTCATACAATTACTCAATGTGAAATAAACAAGTTAACTGAACTTTCATTCTGATATAGGGTGTTGTACCCTGTAAAATTAATGTTGTCTTTGTCAACCATCAAGTTTCGTTTAAAAATATAAAAACCATTTCAACTCTAGACTTGATCATATACTTGGTCTATTTGTGGCTTACTAAATTGAATCACAATTAAATTTGCTTTTAAGTTGTTTTTAAGAAATTGGTATTTATTCTATCATTTACTATATTTGAAATTATTATATATGATTTAATAGGCTGCTTAAAATGCCCTAGGAGGATTTATGTAAATAGAGCAAATCGAAATACTGAATGATTCTGTGGACTAAAGAATGTCTCTTTCCCAAACATTCCCATCTAAATGTAATGTAAGTTAGTTAATGTTTCTTCTCATCTACCCTGGAAATGCTGTTTAACTTAAATGAATAAGATACAATTGCTGCTCTAGCTCTTGGGTAGATTTCATGTAACTAGGAATACATAAACCTAAGATGCCACTTTAATTCTGAAATGTTACAGTAAAAAGTTTCTTTGAAAAGCTCTTAGGAAAAAAAATACATATACAAAATAAATTAAGAGTAAATGTGTTCTCCCCAAGAAAACAAAGACTGAGAAGGCAATCAACTAGCTATACTATAGTAGACTGAAAGGGATGGAGGAACAGACACTATGTAACTGAAACTGGAATGGGTAAATGTGCGTAGTTATTTTATGCTTTATTTGCTTCATATCTGAATTTTTCATAGTAAAATATTGAAAGAAAATGTCAATTCATTACTAATCTTCCACACTAATTTGCAAGATTATACTTTGAGGATTTTTTTCCTCTTCCAAGCCCCAATTTTTAGTTCATATACCAATTGTTATGTTTTATTGTTAGACTATGAAAGCAATTCTCTTCGTATTTTAACATATTATAGATATTTGACTTAAGAAATCTTGCTTATAGCAGGTAAGTAAAGTTGATTTTGTTACAGTAATATTGCTCAGTTCTTTAAACATAGCTGGTTCTTTTCACAGGACAAATCATGTATTAATAAAGTATTAACAACTTGCTTAAGCCTCATTTCAGTTTTGTTGAAACAAAGAATGGGAAATGACCTAAAATTTAACAACAGCACTCAATTTAATTCATAGGTTCAATACCATTAACTTAGTCCTTTAAAATTCTGTCTTCTGTTAGTATCTGAAAAGTACTACAACCTAAAGTATGCTGTAGTAAAACTGGAACACAGAAAGAAGTATGCCTTTCTTTTGGAAAATGGGAGACCATCAAGATGGGTGTACTTAGAAACACATTTGTAAACTGATGTTCTTAAACTATCAATTCTCCTGCTCCTTTATCTACCCTTCATGTACCCAGGAATGTATTTATCCCAATTTGAAGATCACAATAGAAGTATTGTTACAAACTCTGCTATTTTAATCCTGAAAATGTTTACAGTAATTTGTAGTAAATATAATAAAAACAAAAACTCAACAAAATTTCTCTTTTCTTTCTTTTTTTTTTGAGACCGGGTTTCCTATTGCCCATATGGTCCAGAACTCTCTATGTATGATTAGGCTGGGCTTGATCTCATAAAGATCCACTGCTTGTGCCTCTGCCTCTGAAGGACTATAATTAAAGGCATGTGCCACCACACCCCGTTCAAGAAAATTTCCATTACCAAACTTTTTTTTTTTTTTTGTCTTTTTGAGACAGGGTCTCCCTGTAGCCCCAGCTGTCCTGGAACTCGCTCTGTAGACCAGGCTGGCCTTTAACTCCCAAAGATCCACCTGCCTCTGCCTCCTGAGTGCTAGGATTGAAGGCGTGCGCCACCACGCCCGGCTCAAACTGATTTTTAACTGATTTTTAAAAGCAAACCATGGTTTGTTTGAGAAGGGTAAGAAGGCATTAATATTAGAAAATTTCTTGGAAAAATTTATTTCCTGCAAACATGCCTATTAACTTACAGATTTTGTCTCTTGAAGGAAAGTATAAATGAAAATTTAATAAAGCACTGAGGGTTTTTTTTTTCTTTTTTTTGTATTTTTAAGACAGGGTCTCCCTTTAGTCCCAGCTGGCCTGGAGCTCACTCTTTAGACCAGGCTGGCCTTGAACTCAGAGATCCACCTGCCTCTGCCTCCCAAGTGCTAGGATTAAAGCCGTACGCCACCATGCCCGGCTAGCACTGAGTTTTAGCAGTGATTATTAATGTAGGGTCTAGGGATGTGACTCAGTAGAGAATGCTTGCCTAGGAAGACCAGAATGGCTTTGAACTTGTCTCTACCTCTTAAATACTGGGATTTAATAAAAGTGTATACCACCATACCAGACTAGACCCAGTATTTTTTAGAGATCAACTCTAAAAATAAAGGAATAAATTAATGAATTCAATTAGTAAAATTTGGTATAAATCTACTTCTCATTACCAAAAAAGGGGGGAGGGGCAACTAATAAAAGCTTAAAGCAAATAAACCACTCACTACACTCTTGTGTCTTAAATATACCAAGCCCAGAGCATGAAGGACTACTACTCAGAGTCCCCAAAAGACCTATGAATGTGGATTTTTTTTTATTTTATTTATTTTTTATGCGTATGAGTGTACTGTCTGCACATAGGTTTGTGCACCTGTGTTGTGCAATGCCACAGAGGTCAGAAGAGGGCATCGGATTCCCTTGGAACTGGACTTAAAGATGGTTCTCAGCCACCATGTGGGTGCTGGGGATCGAACCTTGGTCCTCTGCAAGAGCAGTCGGTGCTCTTAACCACTAGGCTGTCTCTCCAGCCCCAAATGTGGATTATTATAAGCAAATATAATAGATTATTGCTAATGACCAAATGGAACATAGGATACACATTAATCTTTGAGTCTTCAAGAATTAAACTGTTTAGAAAAATATCTCAAATTTTCAAGATTTATTATTTTATGTGTTTTGCTTGCATGTATGTAAAGTGCATCTTGTGATGCAGTTCTGTGCAGAAGTCAGAGAGGGTGTTGGATCCCCTGAAACTGGAGTTATGGTTGGTTGTTAGCTGGCTTGTGGGTGCGGGGAATCAAACCTTGGGTCCTCTAGAAGAACAGCAAGTGTTCTTAACCGCTGAGCCATCTCTCCAGCCCTAAGACCCCAATTTTTTAAGTTAAAAAATACTGCTTTCTAAAATAGAAAAAAACAAAAACGAAAACCCCACACTCGAACTTCAAGTGAAAAAAACTTAGAAACTACCACTAGAAGACATAAACACAGAAAGTCAAGATTTTATAGTATGTTACCCTCAGATTCCCACCCTAACATTCAAGCCATCAGAATTTAAGTTTCTAATCACTGGAAGAAAAAAAAAAGATGTGAATAATGTTATTTCATCTGTATATAACTATTCCTCTCTTTTTATTCTTTTAAAACCAAGCAATCACAACATCATCATGAAAACAGACTGTAACAAAAAGTATTCCCTTAAAATTAGTAGCTACCATAGAGATAAAAAGCGAAAACTTTATGTCCTTTTAATTATGTGCATTTTAAGTGTAAAATGACATTTGTTTTTAAAAGGTATTTACCTATATAGCTTTGTTTAAAATTTTAAATATTGGAGTTTTTCCTATAAGCTTAGTGGTTAAGAATTTATGCAACAGGTTCCTTCTGTCCAAATCCTCCTTTTTTCCACAATCTGCTAATCCTTTTGAACACTTGCTCTGCCTCTTCCCCCATTTCCTGAGGATCACCACCAATCCTACAAGGAAAAAATATCAATACTACAAAATTATGAAATAAAGAGTCTTACTAAAGACTCCACTTAATTTTCAATTTCTTTTCTGGGAGGGAAAGAACATAAGATTTGTTGTGATGGCACCGGAATAAAGCCCTGATTTTTTAACAGAAAAAAAGAGTCACAAATAATCTGAAGGTCAGCAAAAATAGCCTGGCTACATCTAGCAGCCATGGTCAAACACCCATGCTCTGGGCCCTTAAAATTCAAGCTCCTTAGGAAGGAGTGTTTCCTTATGAAGAATAGAACTGCTAGCATCTACAGAATAACCATATATATCCATTTAAAAATGATGCAACTTCATAAATTATCTTTTGTACAAGTTAAAAATTAAGTTTTTCTACTTTTTCTGGATATGTCAGTGATATTAAGTGAAATGACAATCATATTAAATATTGCACAGTAAATTCTGACGAACAGATCTAGTGCAGAATATGAGACTCTACCACTGATACAATTTATTCAGTGTCAGTTTCCTTAAGTAAGAAGACTGGGCTCTTTTGGCTATAGTTTTATTGCCTCAATTTCATTACCAAAGTACAAATATTATGTAAACATATAAGTCGCACACACTGCACACAGATATTCAATAAATTTTGAATTCTTTAAACAGTTCTAAGAAATATTTTCTAGGGCACTCAGTTTTACAGTTGTCTCAAGTTCCTACCATTATGATTTTATTAGGTAGTTAAAAAAAAAAACACTTGTGAAACATAGTCTTAAAACAGAACAAAACATCAAAGATAGTGAGTGAACTTAAATATAAACGTTAAATCGGAACCATTTTCCAAAGTCTCATTTCCAACTCTGCGAATAAATTTAAATTTTTTACAAATTTAAAATGACCAATCAAATTTGAAAAATACAAGATGGCAGTTAAATTTCTACACTACTGGACACTGAACTGCATTTATGGTGTCTGTGTTTCTTTACTGTTCCTAATTGCTCATATTAATTTGGATCAATGTGGCTTCTGGTTTATGACTAACCACAGTAAGTGAAACTAATGAAATGATGTGATATGACCAGACATGCAATTCCCACATGCAGCATGTCTGTGTAGCTGATTAAACCCATGAATCATTAAACAAAAAGATTAACTGCATGGAGTTAAGGAAGTCTTCTGTTAATTATTTACATATGCCTTCTTTAGGAAACACTGCAAGGTGTACCATATTAATCTTTCTTCAATGTAAGAATTTTTTTTTTCCCCTTCTTTTTTGAGACAGTCTCATCTCATGTATCCCAGGTTAGGCCCTAACTCACTGCTATAATGCTGAGGAACCTTAAACTTCTGGCATTCTGAGCCCCTTCACTGTAATAGTTCTTAAACTGTAATCCATGTATCATCTTCAGAGGTTCAGTGAACCCACTAAAATGTATGTGTAATCATGGTATCTGTATATTCGAGTGTTTTGAAAATCAAGCATTAACATATACAATGCAGAATAACTTTCCTTAGTCTTAATTTGTTACGTCTTCAAATCTTAATTATTGATATTTTTCTCTTATGACATTTATAGATGAAATTATAAGGGCCCATTTATTTGTGCATAATTCCTATTTCCAGGCAAACCACCTAAAGGCAGAACTGCGCCTTGTACTTAAATAAGTGCACTGCCATTTTCTGCAATAGTTTCTTTTGCCCCTGAATAATTAAGAGATAAACAAAGTTAGCTACATTTTTTTAAAATATGGCTATAAAATGTACTTTGTTACAAAAATTAACTGGGGCAATGCTTACAAAGAATTGTAGTGAAATATAAAAATATATTCTAAAGATAGTAGTCCTATGTTTTAAAATTTTTCTCAGTAAGGTATAGAACTCATGAAAGTTTTTAGTATACCAATTAGATGAATTTTTATAAGCTGGGCCAAGCCTATAATTTATCTTTGAATATTCTATATATAATCAGAGGACTCTATCTACAATAATTCATTTACAAGACCATGAGTTATGCTTTATTCTACCCTACAATAGATAGGCACAAATTTACTGAGGAAGTACATGTTCCCAAGACAAAAATTTAAGTACCTAATTAGAAATTTAAAATGAAGAATATGAAAAAAAAAAAACTAAAATTGTGATAAATGTACAAGTTCATCACAACAGAACCATTTTGAAATACTTATTTCAAAACATTAGCTTCCAATTATTAAGGCAAAACAAACACTAAAATAAGTCAACGTACAATGTAAACATCAAAAATTAATTAAGCAGCATAATAATTGGAAGAAGCCTTACTTTTAGTTATGGCATGATGTAAAGTAAAGCAAATGAAACAATTTAAATGAAAATTGTGATTCCAGTTTATGAGAATAGAAAACACTATACAGTAAATACAATTTTGTCTTAAACTCAAATTATGAGAACACTCGCTACTACATTTGCCAATAAAAACATATAGTAAAATGTTTCTAATTTTGTTAACATTTATTCATTCTTGGAGAGGCAAAAGAGAAAACATTTAAAACCTTAAGAGAAAAACCTCTATTTCTACTGTTCTGTAAAGTTCTTAAATCTGCACCAAATATTTCTCAAGAGGCTAACTAAATTTTGGGATATTCAATGAGTCATCTATTTCCATTTTGCTACTGAAATTACAACATATTTATATTGAGATAAATAAAAATCCTAAGCCTATATAACAAAATTATAATTTTAATTCCAGGAAAAAACACATCATAGTCCTACACAAACAATCAAAGATGCATATTTATCACTTAGTTAATAAAAATTGTTTACTAGGTTAAAAGCAAATGACAGTATTTTACCTTTATTAATGATGTTACAACAATAGCTCCAGCATTTACCATAGGATTATGTGGTTTATCTGAAAATATAAAAGCAAAAACATTATTCGAAATACTTGGTACCACTTTATGTGATACAGAGGTACTTTCTGCAGGGAGAATTACTTGTTTTGGATTCTGTTCAAAGGCCATATAGTAAAACAAGGAGTCATACAAGAGTCTGTAAAAACTGATGTTAACAACATAATACAGCATTTAGTCCCAGCACTCTGGAGGAAGGGCAGCCAGATCTCTGTATTGAAAATCAGCTGGTCTACATAGGGAGACTGTTTCAAAAGCCATAGCCAAATTTCCTAAACTTTGTCATTTACTATGTGACCCTAGGCAAGTAAAAACAACAATGTCTCCATATTCCCATCTATACACAGGGTAAGTATAGCATCTCTATGGGGGTGGAGGGAAGTTGAATCGATTGAAGCTCATGAAATGCTTAGAAAATACTTGACACATATTTGAGTATTATATAAAATAACCTTTGAAAATGAACACTTGTCGATCCTAATTTAAAAAAAAAAAACTTAATATATACTTACATAATACAATAATTGAACAAAATACAAGTGATTACAGAGGGGGTTTTTTGTTTTTAAAATATTTATTATTTTATGAATATGAGTATACTGCTTGAGTATATGTAAATGCACCAGTGTTATGCAATGCCTCTATTTGAGTGCTGGGAAAAACACCCAGTGCTCTTAACTGCTGAGCCATTTCTCCAGCCCCAGATCATAGAGGTCTTAAATTATAGTCTCTGATTTTTTTTTTTTTTTTTTTTTTTGAGTTTTTGAAACAGGATGTACCTGTAGCCCCGGCTGTCCTGGAACTCAGAGATCCACCTGCCTCTGCCTTCCAAGTGCTGGGATTAAAGGCAAGTGCTGGGATTAAAAGCGTGCACCACCATGCCCAGCCTAAAATGGTTCTTAGCCACCATGTGGGTGCTGGGAATCAAACCCAGGTCCTCTCAGTCAGTGCTCCTAACTGCTGAGTCATCTCTCCAGCCCCAAGTCACTTAAACTTTTAAGTTTATCCATAATCTTATACTTCTTAAATAGAATGTTCAAATCTTAACTGATTACATTCTCATTTACTACATAGCAAAAATATATACAGGCAGTTTAAAAATTTACTTAAAAATGTATGTCAGTCAGGTACAGATACCCTCCTCCTAATTCCAGCATTCAATAGATAGAGGTAGAAGGATCAGGAGTTTAAGGTTTGGGCTACATGAGACACTGGCTCAAAACAAATGAACAAAACAAACTGTTGTGGCAGTGATTATTTCATGAATAAACCTACTAATGTGACAATTCTAGCATAGCACACTTGTAGTACAGGTTACTACAGGGTTAGTCTCCATAAATTGTAAGCCACCATGCTTGACTTTTTTTCAAATAGATAAATCATAAACAGAAAGACTGCCAGTTTTCAAAGCTAAGAATAAACAGAATGACAGCTAGTAGATAAGGAATTTGGTTTGGAGGTGATCAAAGTGGTACAAATTTGATAACAGTGATGATACATATTCTGTGAATATTGTAAAAGCCACTAAATTGTACATTTTTGTGTTTATTTTGAAACCGGGTCTCATTGGGTAGCCCAAGATAGACTCACTCATGACTCTCCTGTGTTCAAATTTCATACCTGGGATTACAGGTATGATCTACCACCACCCCCAGCTTCAAACAGTATACTTTTAATGACTAAGTCATGTCATATATGAATTTTATCCTTAACCCTATTGATTCTTTTTTAATCCACTGAAAAATAATTTAAAACAGTAAGATTTCATATGATATCTTCACACAGGCATATCATACTTTGTTCATCTATCTTTATCCTGGTATGCTCAACTCCCTCTCTTTCCACAGGTCTCCACTCAAGAGTATCCCCCGGGGCTGGAGAGATGGCTCAGTGGTTAAGAGCACTGACTGCTCTCCCAGAGGACCCAGGTTCAATTCCCAGCACCCACGTGGTGACTAAGAACCATCTCTAGTGCCAGGCAGAGGCAGGTGGATCTCTGTGAGTTCAAGGCCGGCCTCAACTACATAGCAAGTTCAAGGCCAGCTGAGGCTACAGGGAGACCCTGTCTGAAAAACACCAAAAAACAAAAACAAAAAAAAACAGCAACCCCACCTCCTCTACTCTCGAAGCTCAGATTTTTAAAAATCTAGATTGTAGAAAAAATAAAGTATGTGATTTTTAAATGTGATTCAGAAGTTATCTTTTAAAAATTGTTCCTTTTTAGGATCCAGCAACACCCACATCTGGGCACATATATCCAAAATACACAAAAACATCATACTGTAAGGGAAATTATTCTTTTATGTTCACTGTAGCATAATTTGCCACAGTTAGGACATGAAATCAACATGTGTCCACCAGTGGATGAATGATTGAGGAAAATGAGGCCTATATACACAAATATTACTCAGTCTTAAAAAAGAAATATTCCATTTACAGTAACATAGACAAACCCAGAAGATATTATGAATGGTAAGCCAGGCACAAAAAAACAAATACCACATGATCTCACTTTTATGTCAAATCTAAAAACGCTGACTAAAAATGCCACAAAGAAGGCATCAGAACCCCTGGAACTGGAGTTTACATACAGATGATTGTGAGCTATCATGTGGATGTTGAAAACTAAATCCAGTTTCTCTGCAAGAGCAGTAAATGCTCTTAACCACTGACCCTATTTTCTCCAGTCACATTAATAAAATTCTTCATACTGTAAATACTTTAAAAGTACTGTAATTAAAGAGTAACTTCAGCTGGGCGTGATGGCACATGACTTTAATCCTAGCACTTAGAAGGCAGAGGCAGGAGGATCTCTGTGAGTTCAAGGCCAGCCTGGTCTACATAGCGAGTTCCAGGCCAGCTAGTGCTACAGGGGGACCCTGTCTCAAAAAGACAAAAAAAGAACAAAAAAAAAAATAAATAAATAAATAATTCTGATAACTCAGGATTTTACTTAAATAGTTTATAATAAAGACTGAAATACAAAGTTTAACAAGAGATTTTGCCCTAATAGTCTTAGAATATATCTGACCTTGAGCCAGTACCAGCAATCTTGGAAGGAACGTTAAAATGAAGACCTCATTATCCTACTCCTTCCTGAATCTTAAGGGATTCTGCTTTTCTTTTTTTAATTATTTTAATTGTATTTATTTTTTATGTGTATGAATGTAGTGTCTGCATGCAGGTTTGTGCGCCCATTTCATGCAATGCCACGGAGGTCAGAAGAGGGTCTTGGATTGCCCTGGAACTGGAGTTAAAGACCATTCTTAGCCACCATGTGGGTGCTGGGGATCGAACCCCGGCCCTCTGGAAGAGCAGTTGGCGCTCTTTACTGCTAGGCCATCTCTCCATCCCAGGATTCTGCTCTTGAGTCTTGGTTTAGACCAGCTCTAACTAAAAATATTGAACTTTTTCATATTTAAATTTCAAGGGTAGCTTCATAGGGAAACTATAGGGAAATGTGTTTGTGTCTATATATTCAGCATTATAAGGTTTTAAAAAATTCATCCACCAGGCGTAGTGGCACACGCCTTTAATCCCAGCACTTGGGAGGCAGAGGCAGACAGATCTCTGTGAGTTCACCACCACGCCCAGCTCAGAATTATTTTTTTATATAGACCACAATACCAATCATACCATTTAAAAACATACATGAACATGCCAAAAAAATTTAACTTTATTTATGTTAATGTTAAGTTCATCTACCCTAAACCACCTTTTTACCTTTGTTTCCAAAAATATTTCTAATATTCAAATCCCTATGCTTGTTTATGACCCTTAAATATCTTCCTCCAAATAAATCAATTCTTCAGACTCACCCATATTTTTCATTTGCCTTTCAAAGGAAAGTACTCATTTTTTAAAATAAAATGTTTTATTGGGATAACACAATTCTTTAAATGAGGTTAATAACTAAGGAATTTCTGAATATAACCTTAATTAACTTGCTAATATATACTAACCTCCAAAATCAGCAGAAAAAGGTTATAGTAAAATACAGAAGAAAATACAATTGCCCTAAAAAATACAGAAAAGGGAAATTTAAGAAAGTATCAGTCACCAGGCATGGTGGCACACACCTTTAATCCCAGCACTCAGGAGGCAGAGGCAGCCGGATTTCTCTGAGCTCAAGGCCAGCCTGGTCTACATAGCGAGTTCCAGGCCAGCTAGTGCTACAGGGGGACCCTGTCTCAAAAAGACAAAAAAAGAACAAAAAAAAAAATAAATAAATAAATAATTCTGATAACTCAGGATTTTACTTAAATAGTTTATAATAAAGACTGAAATACAAAGTTTAACAAGAGATTTTGCCCTAATAGTCTTAGAATATATCTGACCTTGAGCCAGTACCAGCAATCTTGGAAGGAACGTTAAAATGAAGACCTCATTATCCTACTCCTTCCTGAATCTTAAGGGATTCTGCTTTTCTTTTTTTAATTATTTTAATTGTATTTATTTTTTATGTGTATGAATGTAGTGTCTGCATGCAGGTTTGTGCGCCCATTTCATGCAATGCCACGGAGGTCAGAAGAGGGTCTTGGATTGCCCTGGAACTGGAGTTAAAGACCATTCTTAGCCACCATGTGGGTGCTGGGGATCGAACCCCGGCCCTCTGGAAGAGCAGTTGGCGCTCTTTACTGCTAGGCCATCTCTCCATCCCAGGATTCTGCTCTTGAGTCTTGGTTTAGACCAGCTCTAACTAAAAATATTGAACTTTTTCATATTTAAATTTCAAGGGTAGCTTCATAGGGAAACTATAGGGAAATGTGTTTGTGTCTATATATTCAGCATTATAAGGTTTTAAAAAATTCATCCACCAGGCGTAGTGGCACACGCCTTTAATCCCAGCACTTGGGAGGCAGAGGCAGACAGATCTCTGTGAGTTCACCACCACGCCCAGCTCAGAATTATTTTTTTATATAGACCACAATACCAATCATACCATTTAAAAACATACATGAACATGCCAAAAAAATTTAACTTTATTTATGTTAATGTTAAGTTCATCTACCCTAAACCACCTTTTTACCTTTGTTTCCAAAAATATTTCTAATATTCAAATCCCTATGCTTGTTTATGACCCTTAAATATCTTCCTCCAAATAAATCAATTCTTCAGACTCACCCATATTTTTCATTTGCCTTTCNAAAAAAAAAAAAAAAAAAAAAAAAAAGAAAGTAAGTCTTATAAGTTATCAGATTTTTTGATACAAGCTATTTCTCCAAAAAGTAAATGTTATGGAGAAACAACAGTCATTGAAACAATCCCATTCATAAGCTCAAAGACCTAACTAGCATTAAAACTATTGTATATGAGCAAAATATACCAAACATATATGCCCAGTCCAGTAAAGAACTTGTGAAAACAGTATAAACATCCATCTATTACATAAATATGGAAGTCAGAAACATCCCTACTCGAATTTGCTCTGTAAGATAAAGGCATGTAGCTGGGCGTGGTGGCGCACGCCTTTAATTCTAGCACTTGGGAAGCAGAGGCAGGTGGATCTTTCTGAGTTCAAGGCCAGCCTGATCTACAGAGTGAGTTCCAGGACAGCTGAGGCTACAGGGAGACCCTGTCTCAAAAAGACCAATAAATAAATAAGTAAATAAATAAAGGCATGTCATCTTGTTTCTTTTTGTCCTTTCACAGTATACATTTAATTCAACAATGTGTGAGTATTTTGTGTTTTATGGGCCCATGAGGGTCAAGGTCTTTAACAATGGAAAATAGTCAAGAAGTTGAGTCTAGGTGTTTCTTTCACCTTTGGCAAATAATCATTTAACTGAAAAACAACAGTCATGATAATTATGAGTATACTAGCACTCTAAGCTGCCTCCAGAGTTGTTAAGCAAATTTCAGACACTGAAATTGTACAAGATTCCCTGATTACTATAATGTGAAATTCTTAAAAAAAAGACAGGATTTCATGTACCTGACAACAACCTTGAACTCCTGATTCTCCTCCCTCTACACCTCCCAAGTGCTGGGATTAAGGTATGCACTGTGTCCAGCTGTGAAATTCTTTAACCTAAAACCAGCATCTTTTTTAAAAAAGTAGGCAATTAAACTACCTTCAAGGCTATCACAGAAATTCATAGAAAAAAATTAAAACTAGATATTTGTTTTCTTCAAAAACAAATGTCAAAAAAGTTAATTACTTAAATTTACATAGAAAAAGACATTTCTTAAAAAAAAAAAAAGAAAGAAAGAAAATGAGAAAATGAGATTTCTTTTTCCAACCAACTTGTAGGTAGGTATTCCTTACCATCTTCATTCAAAAACAGTTTGTTGAATCTTAATCCACTTGGCTCTTTCCCAACATATCGATGCACATACTCAGTTCCAAGATCATTAACAGCAATGGCATATTTCAAAGGTTTAACACAGGACTGAAGACAAAAGGGAACTTTGGTATCTCCAATAGAATGCCTATTTAAAAGTAAATATAAAAAATAATTAGCATCAACCAGAGAACTGTTAATTGCATGATTCAACATTCCCTTTTTAACATGTTAATTTCAAGTTATATTTTCCCATAATTCAACCAAAAAATAGTGTTTAAGGCCTGGTAAGATGGCTCAGTGCATAAAAGAAGCCTGTCTCAAAGCCTTACAATTGAGGTTCAATCCCTGGGACCCACATGGTTAAAAATAAAAAAATCCTGTCAAGCTGTCCTCCACCTCCACAGCTATGCTATGGTATCAATGCACATACACACACATACATAAATACACACACACACACACACACACACACACACACAAATAAATAAATGTAAATTAAATCTTTTTTTAAATCTAACAAAAATCACTCAAAAATAAAGGAATAAAAACTTAAAGTACTTTAATGGGAATTTTTCCCCCCTTACTCCTAACCTGTTACATAAACCAGCCCTCTTAGAAACTACTCCTTAAAAAGTAGCCTTTGCTGGGCATGGTAGTGCACGCCTTTAATCCCAGCACTTGAGAGGCAGAGGCAAGGACATCTCTGTGAGTTCAAGGCCAGCCTGGTCTACATAGTGAGTTCCAGGCCAGCTAGACTAAAGGGAGACCATATCTCAAAATAACAACAAAAAAAAAATTGCCTCAAGCCATGTAGCTTTACCATGGGTAGCTTAAAAGTTACACAGAGCTCAGTTTTGATTCAGCACTATTCTCTGAACCTCCTGGTTTACCTTGTCAACTACCTCTGTTCCCAATTCCAGTCTCACTGGAAGAAATGCATCTAGTTTTATAAAAGTCATTGAGTTGACATTACCAGACAGATATCATTACTATGCCTCCAAGAACAGCTGGAGTTAATAGCATGTGCTACCATGTCAGACCCCTTTTTTGTTGTTGTTGTTGTTGTTTTCAAAATAGTAAACGTAGGGACTGGAGCAGTTAAGAGGACTGCATGCATAAAAGTACTTAAATGTAGGCAAAATATTCATACACATAAAATGAAAATATAGAAGCCAAAAAATGTAAAGAGTTAAAACAGCATATCTGATATAAATTCATCAAGCTGTATATACAATACAGGTTGGACATTTTTATGAGTTTTATTTTTATTTTAAAAAGTTAAGTTTTCAGGGCCTGGAGAGATGGCCTAGCGGTTAAGAGCGCCAACTGCTCTTGCAGAGGACCTGGGTTCAATTCCCAGCACCCACATGGCGGCTGAGAACTGTGTTTAGTTCCAGTTCCAGGGGAATCCGACACCCTCTTCTGACCTCCGCGGCATTGCACGACACAAGTGCACAAACCTACATGCAGACAGTACATTCATACATATACAAAAATAAATAAAATTTTTTAAAAAAGTTAAGTTTTCAAAAGGTGCATTTCTTAGCTAAGCCTTTCAATGGAAAAAACAGAGTTTTCTTTTACAGCATAATTTTTCTGACATAACCAAACTAGAACATGATAATAAATCTGAATGTCCAATTCTCAATACAAAAAAAAGGTCCTTTTTTTAGATGTGAAGTTGTGCGTGTGTGTGTGTGTGTGTGTGTGTGTGTGTGTACACATCGGTTGGAATGTACCTAGATAGACGTGTGTGTGCATACATGTTGAGGCCAGAGGCTGACATCAGGTGTCTTTCTCCATTACTCTCCACTCTATTTACTGAGGCGGGTCTCTTTCTGAACATGGCCTGCCAATTCCCATTAGTCTGGCTTTTCCCCCAGGGATGCTATCTCAGCCACCTGAAGTGCTGAGATTACAGAGCGCCACTACAACTACCCAGCATTTAAGTAGGGACAATGGACACAGACTCTATCTAGCCTTCACACTTGGTAAGCACTTTTATCAGCTGAGCAATCTCCCTAGACCAAAAGGATCATTCTTGAAAAAATAACCCAATATTTCAGAATTTTTCCAAAGGTGTCTCTTAATTTGATTTTTAAAGTATCCTACTTCATCATACAAATATCTTTAATTCTGTGAGAATCCTCATTTGTCAGCAGCTGTGCCTAAAGTATGACCATTTCCCAAATATGGCTTCCATGGACTTAACAAAAAGTCCATGTGATTTGCAATTGACTTTCACTATGTAAATTACTGATGGATAATATGGTAGGTTATACTGCATGGTCTTTTATGCTAATCTTATCAGAAACATAAAGAACAAAGATAGTAGTTTAAAAAAAAAAAAAAACACACCAGTAATGGGTCTGAAAATGGAGACTAATTTTACTAGTGGTCAGTCAGTCCATTAGAGAATCACTATATTTTGACATGCCTGCTTCTCTTAAATATATAAGGTACATGAATAATTAAATAAAATTCAGTAAGACTACAACTATGAATAAGGATAAATGAACAGTGGCACATACCTATAATCCTAGCCTTTGGGAAGTAACTACAGGAGAGAGCCAGAGGTCAAGGCCAATCTGGGCTAAATAAAATGAGGCTATCTCAAACAGCTAACAACAACAACAACAACAACAAAAAACCTCAAAATACATTGAGTTTCACCTGGGACTAATTTATATTTTAGAAGATATCCCTATCTCGGGCTGGAGAGATGACCTAGTGGTTGAGAGCGCCGACCGCTCTTGCAGAGGACCCGGGTTCGATCCCCAGCACCCACATGGAGGCTGAGAACCATCTGAAACTCCAATTCCAGGAGAACTCCAGCTCCAGGGGAATCCGACGCCCACTTCTGACCTCCGCGGCATTGCACGACACGGGTGCACAGACCTGTATGCAGACAGTACATTCGTACACATACAGAAATAAATAAAAATTAATAAAAAAAAAGAAGATATCCCTATCTCATGTTTACAGTTATATAAAATTTAAGACATAAAGTTGGTTTGCAATAATTTGAAATAAACTTACCTCTGCCCATCTACTGTACAAACTGATACTCCCCACAAATCAGGACTAAACTTGGCCAGTTGAGGAATATAATCTGCAACCTAACCAAAATATTGGAAAGTTAACACATACAATACAGACAATATATATTTTCTCTCACAAAATAATGTCTTAACTTAGCCTCTATCATCACTATTTTATAGTACTCGGGGAGCTCTGTAATCTGTCTTTTATAACATTTATAAAAACTATGAAAAAAAAAATAAAATTAAAAAACAAATACTATGGACATTAGGACAAACTTGAACGAGGGTGACAAGTGACTGCTCTCAGTCTCTATCACTCTCTGATTCCTAATGCCTTTCTTCCTTAAAAATGCAGGCAGAATATAAAACAAGAACTTAAACTTAAGGAAAAAATCTAAAACAAAAGAAAATAAATGCTTATAGCACAGAGATTATATAAAATAGTATCTGGTACTATTCAGAGAATTTGGCTTGGAATGAGGAGCCCAGTCCCTGAACTGTGTACTCTATACTATGTGTTACAAACCAGCCCCCAAAATTGTTTTGTTTTGTTTAGACAGGGACACCTGTAGCACAGGCTGACTACAAACTTGCTTACACAGTAGAGGGTTTCCTAGATCTGTTTTTCCTCCTGCATCTACCTCCAAAGAGCTGAGATTGTAGGAATGAGAGAAAAAAAATATTTAAACTAGAAACATTTCACTTTATAGTAATGGATATAAAATTTTTACTAAAAATTTTAAACCCATTTCAATCTTTTCCAATTTTTTTTTGGGGGGGGGGGCTCTTTTTCAGACAGGATCTCCCTGTAGCCCCAGCTGGCTTGGAACTCACCATGTAGACCAGGCTGGCCTCAAACTCAGAGATCCACCTGCCTCTGCCTCACAAGTGCACCTCAACGCCCAGCAAGTCTTTTCCAAAAAACTTGCAGCGAGTGGTGGCACACGCTTTTAATCCTAGCACTCTGGAGGAAGAGGCAGGCGGATCTCTGTGAGTTCAAGGCCTGCCTGCCTAGTCTACACAGTGAGCTCCAGGTTAAGAAAACTTAAAATATTTAAAAAGTACTAATCTCCTTAGCGAAAAGTGTTAAAACAGAAACTGAGGAAAATAAAAACTGAGGATACCAATGACCAGAATGAAAACAAGATATTAATCAAAGCTACTCCAGCCACAAAATGACTTACAGGTTGAGGGAACAGGACCTAAAGTGAGAAAAATAAAGTTCTCTATTGTTAAAGCTGTAAAGCTCATTTTTTACATAAGGCATAAAGAATGGAATCCATAGAGTTAAGTTAACATTAACTTCGCTGTGCTGCAAAACTGTTAAATTGCTTAGCTGAATGGCTGTACTATTGTTTCACTTTCTTGATGCCTCAACTAAATGATTGTGCCATTATCAATTGTTTTACTGTTTTTGATGTTAATAATTTCAGGTGTGAATTTTCTGAAAAATATTTACGGGGAAGTTGGGTTATTTTTTTCATCATTAGCTTAGACTTGCATAACATGTATTAGTTTTAGTGCACATAAAAATAAACTTTGGGACCTGAGGAGCGGAGAAGAAAAAGAGAAGAAAAGGAATCGGCAGAGTAGCAAACCGGAAGGCCCTCTGCACAGGATCAGAGAAGGCAAAAGCTCTCTGATCCTTAGGTCACAGATTCGACAGAGTGGCAAATTGGCAAGGCCCTCTGCACCGGATCAGAGAAGGCAAAAAGCTCTCTGATCCTTAGGTCAGGGATTCGACAGACTGGCAAATTGGCAAGGCCCTCTGCACAGGATCAGAGAAGGCAAATGCTCTCTGATCCTTAGGTCAAGAAATCGGCAGAGTGAAGAACCCAAGAGGTCCTCTGCACAGGAGCAGGGAAGATAGATGCTCCTCAGGTCATGAAAAAGAAAGAAAAAAAAAAGTACTAATCTAGGAGCTGTAGAGATGGTTCAGCGCTTAAGAGCGCTGACTGCTCTTGCAGAAGACCGAGGTTCAATCCCCACAACCCACATGGCGGCCGAGAACCGTCTTTAGTTCCAGTTCCAGGGGAATCCAACTCCCTCTTCTGACCTCTGCAGCATGGCACTACATGAGTACACAAACCTACATGCAGACAGTACATTCGTACACATAAAAAATAAGCCGGGCGTGGTGGCACACACCTTTAATCTTAGCACTTGGGAGACAGAGGCAGGCGGATCTTTGTGAGTTCAAGGCCAGCCTGGTCTACAGAGTGAGTTCCAGGACAGCTGGGACTACAGGGAGACCCTGTCTCAAAAAGACCAAAAATAAATAAATAAATAAATAAATAAATAAATAAATAAATAAATAAATAAAATTTAAAAAATAATAAAAATAAAAAGTACTAATCTAGTGGCTTGATTCAAATTAATTTTATTTATTTATTTATTTTTTTTGTCTTTTCAAGACAGGGTCTCCCTGTAGCCTCAGCTGTCCTGGAACTCACTCTGTAGACCAGGCTGGTCTTGAACTCACAAAGATCCGCCTGCCTCTGCCTCTGCCTCTGCCTCTGCCTCCCAAGTGCTAGGATTAAAGGCATGTGCCACCACACCCAGCCAAATTAAATTTCTTAAGAAACAAACTACATAGGTTTGTACTCTTTACATCAAACTGACATGCATTTAAGTTATAATATGGAAAATAAATACATCCAAAAGTTACCTTTCCTCCAGACTGTTTCTTAGCACTTTCATATAATTCATCAATGTGTGAAGTAAAAGACATAAAGTCAGGAATGACAAACTTTCTTCTAAAGGCTTGTGTCAACAAAACAATGTTGCTTTGAACACATCTGTAGAATATGAGGAGAAAAAAGAAAAAAAGACTGCTGTCTTCCAATGATTAGTACCAGCTACCAGTTTAACAGCACTAATTAGGAAAATATTTATGCTATATTTAAATGAGACAAATTATACACATGAATTTTATAGCATTCTTCCTACATTATTTTCTTTCCTCCAGAAGTCTTTCATGTAGTTGCTTAAGCAAAAGATTAGATATCCCTAAAATTGTGTCACATACTAAATCTGCAGTGTATTCTTTAAAATACAAGTTCCTTACTCTACCAGAATTCATTATACTCAGCATAACATGTGGTTAACAAAAAATTAGCCTTTAAAATATCACAGATGAGATTCTCACTGCTTTTCAATTTTAATTCACCTTAGACATATTTCTTACCTTCTACATAACTACTATGAAGCACTTCATAAAAACCTAAACATTCACATTTTAATAATATTTCTCCTGAGTATTTTGAAAATTTTTTATTTCTAAGTTAAAAAAAAAAAAAAAGATAAAAAGCAACTTGAGCCAGGTGTGATGGCACACACCTTTGATCCTGGCACTCAGGAGGCAGAGGCAGGCAGATCTCTGTTGAGTTCAAGGCCAGCCTGGTTTACATAGGGAATTTCAGACCAGCTGGGACTGCAGGAGAGCCTGTCTCAAAAATGCAAAAAAAAAAAAAAGGCAACTTGGTTTTCTCGAATTCATTAAATTTGTGAAATAGGGGCTGGAGAGACAGCCAGCAGTTAACAGCACTGACTGCTCTTGCTGAGGACCAGGTTTGAATCCCAGCATGCATATGGTGGCTAAAAACCATTTTTTAACTCCAGTTCCAGGGGATCCAATGCCTCCCTCTGACCTCTGCAAGAATTGCATGGCATTCATATACATAGAAAAATACTTAAAAAATACCAATTTGTGAAATGTATGTTCATAAAGGTAATAAAAAATTTATATTTTTATAACCAAAAGCAAAATATATTACTTATTGTAAGACATCTAACACATTACAGAATAAAAATGTTTCATTAGTGGAAACCATTTCAAAGACATAGTAAGCAAGAATTCAAGTGATCTGAACAAATATTCTGCTTTTTCCTTAAAAAGATTTAAGCCAGAAAATTAATGTTAATATAAACTTTTTAGAACTCTGTGAATCAGGACTGGAGAGATGACTCAGCAAGTAAAAACACTGGCTGCTCCTGCAGGAGCAGTGTTCAGTTCCCAGCACCCACATAATGACTAACAACCTTTGTAACTCTAGGGGATCCAATGCCCTTTTCTGACCTGCTCAGGCACTGCATGACATGGGTGTACTTACACACATGCAGGCAGTACACACACATAAAATGTTTTAAAAAAATTTTCTTACAAAGAATCCTATGAATGGATTTCAGTGAATTTTACACTCAGCTTAAGACTATCTTATGGGGCTGGAGAGATGGCCTAATGGTTAAGAGCACCGACAGCTCTTGCAGAGGACCCGGGTTTGATCCCCAGCACCCACATGGCAGCCGAGAACTGTCTGAAACTCCAATTCCAGGAGAACTCCAGTTCCAGGGGAAGCCGACGCCCTCTTCTGACCTCCGCGGCATTGCATGACACAGGTGCACAGACTTGCATGCAGACAGTACATTTATACACATACGAAATAAATAAAAATTAAAAAAAAAAAAAAAAGACTTCTGTGCACCAGTTAACTGAATTACAGAATATT
Source organism: Rhizomys pruinosus (assembly GCA_009823505.1). Lineage (NCBI taxonomy): Eukaryota > Metazoa > Chordata > Mammalia > Rodentia > Spalacidae > Rhizomys > Rhizomys pruinosus. The sequence goes on from VZQC01010202.1 coordinate 1,122,897, forward strand.
TACTGGCAAAAGACTTGCTACACATGGACAAGAAAATAATGCCAACTATAATAAATCTTAAGATTAGGGCCTTAATAGATTAAACAATGTTGAAATGCTAAGGTCAAACCATTGCTATAAGAAGTTATTTATAGCCGGGCGTGGTGGCGCACACCTTTAATCCTAGCACTTGGGAGGCAGAGGCAGGTGGATCTTTGTGAGTTCAAGGCCAGCCTGGTCTACAGAGTGAGTTCCAGAACAGCTGGGGCTACAGGGAGACCCTGTCTCGAAAAGACAAAAAAAAAAAAAAGTTATTTATGCAACAGGAGTCCCCACACAGGTAGATGATGTGGCATTATATTAACATGCTTTGAAAAAGAAAAAAAAAACCCACTTTTTAAAACAGTAGCTACTAAATTGACATATTATCTGCTTAACCTTAAAAATATCAATACTTTATGAAGCCTTTCCCCACTTCTCAGATAATCAAATAAGGTAAGAAGTTGGGTAATGCACTAATAAATATTACTGTTGTAATATTTAACTTTTCAAAACCCAAATAGCTTCTAAAATTCAACATCCGAATATCAAAATTGCAAGGGAAATATATCAAAGGATACCTTCTCAAATGAAAATGCTTAAAATAATTCTTGAACATGAATTACATAAAATATACCTCCTCATTTTCAATTAGTTAAAAACATGAGAAATATGAACAAAATTTTAAACTATCAGCCCACTGCTATTTTAAATATCTTAAAGCAATCAGCAATTTTAAAAAGAGAATTTATAATCACCAAAATTGTACAGAGAACTTTGAGTTTGGTATTTTTGTTTGTTCTAGCAAATGTGGGACTTACATGTTTTAAGTTACCACATCAAAGACTACTTAAATAGTAAAGTTTCTCTTGGAAACTATTCTAATAGAGATATCATCAGTTTAAATAGGAAAGTAGAGGGCTGGAGAGATAGCCTAACGGTTAAGAGCACCGACTGCTCTTGCAGAGGACCTGGGTTTGATCCCCAGCACCCACATGGCGGCTAAGAACCGCCTGTAACTCCAATTCCAGGGAACTTTTCTGACCTCCGCGGCATCGCACGACCCGGGTGCACAAACCTACATGCAGACAGTACATTCATACACATACAAAAATAAATAAAATTTAAAAAAATTAAAATAAATAGGAAAGTAGAAGCTATTTAAAATGAACTCTGAGGAGGAGGTGCTTCTGCATTTCAGCAGGTAACCTCTTTCTCTGTGCTTTATACAAATTGTCTTATCTATAAACAGGAAATAATCATATTTCCTTACAATTAGGTCTTACAATGACAATGTTAATGTTTTACAAAATATTTCTCATATATAATTTTTCAACAGCAAAGCACTATAACAGATAATTTTTTAGAAAACCAAATTACAAATGCAAACCATTTGCTTTCTCTAAAAAGAAGTTCAAAGAATTATTATCAACCATAATATTCTTGTAGCTACAGTGAAAAATGTGTAAATGAAGAATGCATTATTAGAATTCATTACTAGAATTCATTACTAGCATACTTTCTACCTCCATTACTTTTAAGGAATATTAGCATTAAAAAATGGACCATATATAGATGGTATACACAGGCAGTCTCCAATTTCCAAATAAGTTATACTACAAAAAAGTTATGCCAGGCATGGTGATGCACAGCTTTAATCCCAGAACCCAGGAAGCAGAAACAAAAAAAAATTATAATAGTTGTTTTTCTACTACAAAGACTAAATAAACCTTTTTTTAAGTAAAATATCAACACTGACTTTGCCAAAACTAGCTGCCTTTATAAATTAGTCTCAGAAGAATTAATTCTAGGTTTTAACATTTTTCCTCCAGCAGCACAGAGTGAGATTTCTTTTTGGCTATCTCAATTAGATAACTTCTTATATTTGAAAACAGAGAAGGAAAAAAAAAAACTTTCCAAGTGGCCTGAAAAGGTTACTAGTCAGGAAGTTTTCAGACTCCTTCTAAAAATGAGAAAAATAATCTTATGCCTATGACCAGCTCACAAAGACTACTGTGTTTATGTGTCAAGTTTGCGAACTACCCATATTATAACCATAGATTTTTTTTTTGTATGTGTATGAATGTACTGTCTGCATGTAGGTCTGTGCACCCGTGTTGTGCAATGCCGTGGAGGTCAGAAGAGGGTCTCGGATTCCCCTGGAACTGGAGTTACAGACGGTTCTTAGCCGCCATGTGGGGGCTGGGGATCGAACCCGGGTCCTCCGCAAGAGCAGTTGGTGCTCTTAACCGCTAGGCTATCTCTCCAGCCCAATCATAGATTTTTTTTTAACTGTTAATATAAGAATAAACAAAATTTTGTTGTAGTGGTTCCTTGGTTTCATAACTGGAAATATTTATAATTGTTTTTTTATTTCATATTGAAACAAAAAATTTTTTTGGTCTTTTTGAGACAGGGTCTCCCTGTAGTCCCAATGGTCCTGGAACTCACTATGTAGTAGCCTTGAACTCACAGAAATCCACCTGCCTCTGCCTCCCAAGTGCTGGGATTACAGGCATGCACCATCATACCCGGCTTTTTTTTTTTTTTGAAATACAAATGTTTATAAAGAACATTTTAAAGTAGAACTAAAAGTATAAAACAATGCTTCCACTTAAACTCCAAACCCAGTTTCCTATACCTACTATTCACAGATCATCCTACCCTCAAGGCAACTAAACTCACGGATATGCTAAAAGGACTCCCCAGAAGGCATCTTTGCACAGACAGTTCATAAAACAAACCCTTACCACAAAGGCACAAATATGTTTGGAGGTGAATTCCTTCCCTTGACAAAATAAAAAGGTTCTACAGACTCAAAATTCCCAATACCAATTGCAAATTGGGCCTAATAGCTACGCTTCAAAGTCAGCTGAGTTAACAGAGCCAGGAGCCTTCTGGTGAGAATGCAAAATTGGCAGCATTGCTTCACAAGCATGCCAGAACTTCAGAGAACCTTAGTTACTTATCCCTTCCAGAGACTCCAGGATAGTCCCAAGAAATAGCTAGAAAATAAATAAATAAATCCTTCAATCCACCAAAGAAAAGAAATTATATGCATGCATATAAATACACCAACTTCAAAAGTACATGTAGAAATTCCTTGGATCCACTTCAACTTAAGCTTATAGTTTAGGAAAAGCCAATGTCTTACAGCAAAAGTTAATTTTATGCAAATTTCCACTATTAGTAAGTTAAAATACAATTTGACTCTTTAAAATCCATTATATGGGCCAGGCGTGGTAGCGCACGCCTTTAATCCTAGCACTTGGGAGGCAGAGGCAGGCGGATCTTTGTAAGTTCAAGGCTAGCCTGGTCTACAGAGTGAGTTCCAGAACAGCTGGGGCTACAGGGAGACCCTGTCTCGAAAAGACAAAAAAAAAAAAAAGTTATTTATGCAACAGGAGTCCCCACACAGGTAGATGATGTGGCATTATATTAACATGCTTTGAAAAAGAAAAAAAAAACCCACTTTTTAAAACAGTAGCTACTAAATTGACATATTATCTGCTTAACCTTAAAAATATCAATACTTTATGAAGCCTTTCCCCACTTCTCAGATAATCAAATAAGGTAAGAAGTTGGGTAATGCACTAATAAATATTACTGTTGTAATATTTAACTTTTCAAAACCCAAATAGCTTCTAAAATTCAACATCCGAATATCAAAATTGCAAGGGAAATATATCAAAGGATACCTTCTCAAATGAAAATGCTTAAAATAATTCTTGAACATGAATTACATAAAATATACCTCCTCATTTTCAATTAGTTAAAAACATGAGAAATATGAACAAAATTTTAAACTATCAGCCCACTGCTATTTTAAATATCTTAAAGCAATCAGCAATTTTAAAAAGAGAATTTATAATCACCAAAATTGTACAGAGAACTTTGAGTTTGGTATTTTTGTTTGTTCTAGCAAATGTGGGACTTACATGTTTTAAGTTACCACATCAAAGACTACTTAAATAGTAAAGTTTCTCTTGGAAACTATTCTAATAGAGATATCATCAGTTTAAATAGGAAAGTANAAAAAAAAAAAAAAAAAAAAAAATCCATTACATGGTCTCTGTTAGTGCTAAGTAATCAAATCAATAGGAACACAATAACGAAGATAAATGAGAAACAAATATGCAAATTCAGCAATGTCAAAATATTCTCATTCAAGGAAATCAAGAATTTAATCTTCAAAGTTCTTCATTTTTTTAGATAAACACCCAAAATCCTATTACTACATCTGAAGCAAAGAGAATCAAGTGATACAAATATGTAAATATAGACTAAAGTCCTCTCAGCTTATAACTGTCATGTAAATCATTTTATGGGGGAAAAGCTACAGACTAAGCTGAAAAAAAGTCAGCAAAACAGACTAGAAGAGCATCCAAATGGAATAAAATCTCTATGCAAAATAAGCTGACATACATGGCTAGATTTCATTACCACAGATTTAAAGAAGGTATACTCCTTATCCCAATAGGTAACAGAACCTTAACATGTATCCTCAGTGTTCTTCCAAATAAATTTTTTAACAAATCTCTTTTATTCAGTTGCACTAAGCACTACCTTTAAAAATGTAATTTTGTGCCGGGCGTGGTGGTGCACGCCTTTAATCCTAGCACTTGGGAGGCAGAGGCAGGTGGATCTTTGTGAGTTCAAGGCCAGTCTGGTCTACAGAGTAAGTTCCAGGCCAGCTGGGGCTACAGGGAGACCCTATCTCGAAAAAAACAAACAAAAAAAGAAAACAAAAAAAAAAATGTAATTTTGTTTTAAAAGCAGAAATCACAATACAGCATAACAAATCACCATTAAAGGTTTGGCAGAAATTTTTACTTTTTAAAAAGATCTTTGTCTAGCATGACACCATCTGACGTTGTCTGAAGAGTTAATCTTAACATATCCATACACTCTTTCAACCTGGGATCAGACGTTCGCAATCCTGTAGATTTGAGTGCCTGTTTTTAAAAAAATAAGAATTTGTAAATACAAAGTATAAATAATGCATATGCTTATTCCAAATATTAAGAATCATTCCTGTATATAAGTTTCTACCCAAAAGTTGATCATGTGTATGGTATTTGTGTCACTAGTTACCCACTTTCTGGACAAGTGTCTCATTGTTTTTCTGTCACTGATTACCTTGAAATGAGCATGATAAAAATGTGAAAACCAAAGACTATATCTTAAAAATATTAACTGATTTAGTATTATTTTTAAACGTTAAATTAGAAAAATACAAAAACTTACTGTAATAAATTTATGAACAGGTATCTTTTCTTGTCCTTCTGCAATTGTATAGAACAGCAAATCTTCCAAGCTAGGTAAGAGACCCTGTTTTATTTTACTAAAGAGGAAGAAAAAAATACAGAATTAATCTTTGTATGAATAGTCTAATGGATTAAAGTGAAACACATTATTAAATAATCATTATACCAGACTATAGCTGAAATGATCTATTCATCAAAACAATAGTCATAATAAACACTTGAGTTACCAAAACCAAATTAGTACTATTAGAAACCACATGGAAAAAAAAAATCATTAATACAGTTTTCAGGGGCTAGAGACTGCTCAATTAAGAGCATGGCTGCTCTACCAGGACCTGCATCAGTTCCCAGCACTCACATGGTGGCTAATAACCGTCCTTAACTCCCATTCCAGGGGATCCAATGCCCTCTTCTGGCCTCCAACAATTTGCATGCATGCATGTGATTCACTTACAAGCATATAGGCAAAACACTCACATACATAAAAAATAAAAATACATAGTTTTCAATGCCAGTTTAAGGAGCCCTCATACTGATTTCCATAGTACCAACACAAGTTTTACCTTCCTACCAGTAGTAAATAGGGTTCCTCTCTCTTTCCCTAGATCTTTCTTTGCATATTTCCTTAATGATCGCTATGACTGAAATGAGATAGAACGTCAAAACAATTTTATGACTGAAATGAGATAGAACTTCAAGACAATTATAAATTTCTCTGGTAGCTGAGAATGCTGAACATTTTTACAAGTATTTTATAAATTTCTCTGGTAGCTGAGAATGCTGAACATTTTTACAAGTATTTATTAGCTATCTGTATTGCTTCTTTTAAAAAACTGTCTATTCAGTGATTACCTCATTTGTTGATTGGGTATGTGTTGCTTTTTTGGGTATTTACTGCAATTCTTTATGCATCTTAGATACTAATCTCCTAAATGATGTGCAATGACTAAGATTCATTTCTCATTCTGTAGACTGTCTCTTCACTGTGGTAATGTTTCCTTTGCTGTGCAGAAGCTCCTTGATTTCATGTAATCACAATTGTCAATCTTGGGATTACCTCCTTTCCTATTCAGAAAGTCCTTGCCTATGCTTATCTGTTTATATGTTTAAGTGTTTCCCCTATATTTCCTCAAAGTTTCAAATCTTATTAAACTTTCTGATCCATTTAAAAATCCATTTTTGTGTGGAGTGAGAGATGCAGATGTAGTTTCATTATTTTCCAAATGGTAACAGTTTTCCCAGTCCTATTTGTTCAAAGTCAATGTCAGGCTTTGAAACTTTGGTCCTAAATAGACGGCTAATGCTTTCTTTACCTGTTACTGTGGTATCTCCCTATAAAGCCCAGTAAAATCATTATCACTAATTACTAATTAATCACAGAATTCAGTTAACGTCCAGGTAGGAGTCAACTCTGTGGTTGGTTGCTTTTAAAATAATGACTGTATCTCTACATAGTATTAATTAAATATAAACCTAACTGTGAAATCTAGGAAAGAGTAATCAATTAACTTTTGAATAGTAGTTAAGATTAAGCATACAAGTTCTTGAACCCTAGCTATAATTCTAGGTATATGACCTTCCTCTGTAATTCACAGGAAGGGGGGGTACCAGTGAAGATCAGAAGGCTCAATACATTTAATATCTTTCAAACACTGCCTAACAGAATGTAAAGCATTCAATACCTGCACTTGTTATTTCTAAAGCAGTGTACATTTACATAAACAAATTAAACCACAAATGAGTATTAGAACAAAAATTTTACCATAAATACATAAAAATCCTAACTGAATTACCATAATAAAGATGCTCAAATTAATCAAACTTCTAAAACAGGAAAGCAATGTTGCCTAGCTACTGAAAAGCAATTTGGCTTTTGGCTCAGAAACTAAAAATACACTTCAATCCCTTCCCTACCTATCATTATTCATGGGAATATTTATATTTCAAGAAAAATATGAAAGAGAATACTCATTCATAAATGTAGTCAATTCTACATTAGTCAATAAGTAAAATGACAACTTCCATGGGAAAATTATGTACATTGTTGCTGTTTAAAAAACTAGCAAAAAAAAAAAAAAACCTAACCAATCATGTCTGTTTAAAATCACGTTTCTATTTTTCAAAAGGCATTTCCTAGTCTAAATGATTCCTAGTTAACAATTATGTAATAGTTCTGAACTTTAATAAGATCACAGATAACTTCATTATTTCCTAATATAATAACTTCTCAAACTACTATTAGTGGTCATCTATATATTTGTCTTAAAAACAGAATAGAGAAGGCTCATAAAACATGTATGTTTATACATAAAAATAAAATTTTCCTGTGGATGCTAGTGCCAATTACCTGAGCAAGGTTAATGTGATCTGAAAACAACTGTGCTCTTATATTGTGAATCCCTTAAATAAATTAATTAATAAAAAAATTTCCTCAAAAAAAGCACACAAATATTAGCTGCAATATAATTTACATCTGTTTTGAATGCGTCCTTGCACCTTTAAGGTTTTTATAAACATTTACTTATGTATTTGTGTTTGTGTCTAAATGCAAGTATGCATGTGGCAGAGGTACAATGTGGAGGTTGGAGGACAACTTGATGAGTCAGCTCTCTCCTTCCATCGTGGGTTCCCAGGACTGAACTGACGATGTTGGGCTTAGGTGGCAAGCACTTTTATCAAGTGAACCATCTCATGACCTCAACTTTTAGCTAAAACAAACAAACAAAAACCTTAAAATATATCATTTAATTTCACACTAGTATTTTTTTTGTTGGTGGTGGTATTTTTGAGGCAGGGTCTCCCTTTTAGTACCAGCTGTCCTGGAGCTCGCTCTGTAGACCAGGCTGGCCTTGAACTCACAGAGATCCACCCACCTCTACCTCCTGAGTGCTGGGATTAAAGGCGTGCGCCACCACGCCCGGCTATAGTATGTTTGAAAAAAAAAATAACCACAGAATTGTCATTTAAAATTGAGACAATTTTGAACTAGGGAGCTAGATGATCTGGGATGATCTGGTTCTCAGTGCTCACTTTAGGATTTTCTGTGATTGACTGTGATTTATCAACATAATAAAAATTTCTCTCAAAGAGGAATTTCCCAGGCTGGACTTGATGACATAAAGCTTACCAAAGTCAGCAACAATATGTTATACACAGCTGCCTTGCTTTCAAAGCAAGAGCTGTCTCTGACAAATCGCCAGTATCTACTGCAACATCTTTTCTCCCTACACAGGGACTCCAGCTTGGGAGGGCAGGGCCAGGGTTGTCACAGCTTCCCCTGGGGTGTCTGCCTGCCAAGCACAGCTCTGGAGTTAGCCCTGGGTGTGAGATTCTCTCCAGAGGCTGCATCTCAGCGGGGCCTGAGCACAGCAGAGAATGAATGCAGTAGAGGCCATTCACAGAGCTGTGAAATTTAATCCGCACGTGCCAAAATATCTACTAGAAATGAAAAGTTTAATCCTCCCTCCAGAACACATCCCAAAGAGAGGAGACAATGAAGCAATAGCATGTGCATTCTTTCATCTTGCATACTGGAAGAGGATAGAAGGGGCTTTGAATTTCTTACATTGTACATGGGAAGGCACTTTTCAGGTGATCCCTTCCTTATCCCCTTGGAGAAGGGGCACCTATTTTATCCATACCCAATATGTACAGAAACAGCAGACTGGGAGCTGCTTCCCTCTTTCCATGAAGTCTCAATTTACCCAAAGAAGGAGCTTCCCTTCTTTTCCCTCTTCATTGCTGGACTGCGTTCCTTCACGGCCATGCTGGCCCTGCTGACGCATCAGTTCCCCGAGCTTATGGGGGTCTTCGCAACGCTTTCCTCAGCACTTTGTTTGCTCCCTTGAACTTTGTTATGGAGAAAGCGGAAAGCATCGTCCCCTCTAGTTTGTGGCATCAGCTGACCTGGGTCTGAGGGGAGGAAGCTGCCTATCCTTCACTCTCCTCCCAGCCACCATCTCCTCCATGCAAACTCCTTGTGGATCTCAAGAAAGCATGACTGTGAAAAAGGGAAGCCATTCCAAGATTTTAAACTGTTCACAGACTATCTGTTCCATATTAAAAGCTGTTTTTGTTGTATAAAATTCATCGATGTTCAGTTCTATTTTATTTTGCCTCCAATAAATAAATAAATAAATAAATAAATAAATAAATAAATAAATACATAAGAGGGCATCAGATCCCCTGGAACTGGAGTTACGAACCCTTGTTAGCCACCATGTGGGTGCTAGGAATTGAACCTGGGTTCTCTGCAAGAGCAGCTAGTACTAAGCCACCTCTCCATAGCCCTTTAGACAACTTTTAAAACAGTATTTTAATAGCTGAAACTTACTAATTACTTAAATACTGAGCTAAGTGTTTTATATACACTCCTAATCCTCTAATGATCTGATGACAGAAATACAATTCTTACAAAATACAGCTGTTTCTGGTACATCAAACTCAACTTTATTACTTGATGACAAAAATAAGCAGTATTATCTCCATTCCACAGGTGGAAAAATAGAAGCTCAGAAAGGTTGGGAAACTTCCCAAGGTTGCACAAGAACATAAATGGATTTTGAATACCTGTTTCTCTGAATCTAGATCCAAACCATCCACACTGGTTCTCTAGCTTACTGCCTAGTTACTACTTTTACAAGGTATAAACAAGTTTTCTGGCTCTTATCCTGTTCTAATGGCATTAAACAAGAGTTCAACAATACTGATGACCCAATATTTAAATAAAAATTGAACCAGCTGTCAAAATCAGTGGATAACATACCAACTATTTACAGAAAATGGCTTGTCAAATAAAATCTTGGATAATGGTAGTTTATCATTTTTAAAACTGCAGAATAAGCTTTTACATTATTTATCATACCAGTAAATGGTATTTACTCTGCTTAAAAGCTATGTAAATAATATGAAATATATACTTCTTTCTCCTATGGTACACAGTGAAAAAAATTTAAATGACCCTATTATTGCCATAGCTGGCAAAAGTGAGTAAATATGATTTGCTTAAAAAAGAAGAATCTAATCTGTATCCATAGAAGAAAACACTTAGGCCATGCCTAACCTACATGACTATAAAACTGCCAAGATTAATGAAAATAAATTACTACTTTGAATGTGGATGCACTGGATCACACCTGTAATATCCCTGCACTAAGGAAGCTGAAGCAGCAGAATTCCAAGTTCTAGGCCAGTCATGGCTACAGGGCAAGTCTCTATCGCCAAAAAACTAAATAAATAAACCAAAATATACATACACACAATGAAATTATTATAGGTTGAACAGGATCACATCAAAGATCTTCGTTGCCTTATTCTTTCTTCCTTCCCCTAAATTAATGTTTTGTCATCTCAACAATGTTTTCTGTTTTTAGAATTCAAAAGCTAAAGCCTGTATTTTTAGAAACCATGTAACATGTAGGATATCTCTTAATATTTTTAAAAATAAATTATATCAAGCTTTCAAATCATAAAACACGCCCGGTGTAAAATCTGATAAATCTAAGCAAGTCTTCCAGATTCCATTCACATCATAAAATAGTTTTGACTCTACTAAAACTGCATATGTATAAATAAGTAAATCCTAAGGGAAAAAAAATCTTGTTTTACACCTCTTTCTGCTTCCCAAGTTTTATTCTTCCTTTTTTAATTTCTGCCTTGAAGATTCTTTACTACCAGAGTATTCCTTCTTTTCCCTATCTTTCCCCAAGTACTGCAAAAAAGAAAACAGAAAAAAAAAAAAGAAACGTGGAAGAGGGATGGAGGTAGGAAAGTGCTTTGTTTTCCCTGGGTTCATTCCTCACGACCTACTACTAGTGTATACAGTAGACCCTGATAAGTATACTATATATATACCAACTCATCAAAGTGCTTTGTTTACCCCGGGTTCATTCCTCACTACCTATAACTATATACTAGTTGGTATATAGTATACTCTGACAAGTATACTAGTTGGTATATAGTATACTCTGACAAGTATACTATATACCAACTCATCAAAGTGCTTTGTTTATCCCAGGTTCATTCCTCACTACCTACTACTAGTGTACACAGTATACCCTGACAAGTATTACTATATACCAACTCATCAAAGCTTCTTTTTGCAACAGACGGAGGCTTATCACAGAGTTCCACAACTGGCCACACAGAAAATATACATCTGAGAGACGGCCAGCCCTAAGTTACACATCTACAGCGGAACCTCTACACCTAAGGCTTATGGGACATAGCAGAACAGGGAGCAGAGAACACTAAGACATCCCTCAGTGCTCACCAGAAAAGCTTCCTCATACAGCAGAATGTGATGCACAGAGAAGGTCACAACTGGGTAAACTTTTAGAGAATTAAGGACTGCAAAGTGCATGTGCCTGATAGGACTCCTATGTTAAATCTTACCCACCCATGACTCAGGGACCATTGCAGAAGAAGGGGCGGAAAGATTGTTAAGTGCCAGGGTTGGTGCATAAACGTAAGGAAACAGGGGCTTTCAGACTTCTGGAAACTTGCAACAATGGTGACAAGCATGCTCAAGACCCTGATGATTCAATCAAGACTTAGGAAATGGGCAACGGGACCCAACCTCAACCAAGGAACTATTGGCAACCAATTACTGTGGGGTGAGGGAGAGTAGCTCTTTAAGGGAGTGATTCTAGAGAGGCTGACTGGACTCCAGGGGATGAAGTTGCACAGAGGACATTTGGGTACAAATGCTCCACTGGATAGTACTTAACATATATGACAGAATGCATGGAATCTGAGGGAGGACTGTAGGAGAGCACAGGTAAGGAAGGAGGCCTAAATTTGATTAAGATCTATTATATAAAATGCAAAAAACTTAGTTAAAAAATACATTTAAAAAAAGTGAAAGAAAAAAATCCCCCCAAATCCTATTTAAATATGACGTGCATGTCTGATACTGTTTATAATATGGAAGATGAAAAAGAGAAAACTATATAATGAGAAATTTTAATCAAAGAGTTTTAAGGTACAGACACTGGGCCGCTACTATGAGCTTACAATATAAAAACACTTTAGAAGAGAATTGTGATCTACCACAAGCTAGAAGTATGGCACCCAGATGGGGTAACTAGGAAAGAAAACAGGCTAACATGGAAAAGTAAGCATTCTCTAGTGTTTACAAGGACTAGCAAGGAGCTATAGAATGTGTGAATTAAGGTACTATAACCTATCTTTGCCAAATCAATAAACAGGACTACCCAAAATATATACACATAGAATTAAAGTTCAGACCGATTTCTCCATATTCTATCCCAACCAGCTTCCCAACACCAAGGACAATTCAAACTCTGTCAAGTAGTCAGTTCTCCAAAATTACTCACTTCACATTCCTTTTAATTCTAAAGGTACCTGGCTAGACTTAATGACTTGTAAATCCCGTTCTCTCACTTTTTCTCCTTTACTTATCTTGCTTTTGGTTTCTTTTAGCTTTTAATATGTTCATGATTCCCAATGTTTCCTATCACTGCCCAACCAAATTATACTCAAAGATGAATAAAGGTTACTAAAATTAATATAAGGCAACAATAGAAATGTAATAAAGTTTCAGAAAGTACAGATGAAGCATTTAATTTTGGAAAGATGGGTGAAAATATAAAGTTTCTCATTTGTAACTGGAAATACTGAAAATTCATTCTATTATTTTGAAATGTTAGAAGCAAAAACTATTAATGTAAGAAGAAAAAAGGATAGTCTCTTCTTTTACTGATATGTACATTTAAATTTATGACTCTTGATGGATAGCAAATATATATCAACACCTTGAAAAACCAGAGATTAAACCTGTCAGACTGAAAGCTGGATAGTGATCTATTAAGACCATTACATTAGTACATCAGAATGAATATATGACAAAAATGACATTCTGCTCATGACTGAGCCAAGTCATGTTCCAGTGCTAATTATTAGTGGAATTTAAAAATAAAACATCTGAGCCAGGGGACTGGAGAGATGGCTCAGCAGTTAAGAGCAATGACAGCTCTTGCAGAGGACCCATGTTTGTTTCCCAGCACCCACAAGGAGGCTAACAACTGTAACTCCAGTTCTAGGAGATCTGATGCCCTCTTCTGACCCCTGCTGGCACTGCACACCAGTGCACCTACCTACACATGCATGTAATACACTCATACACATAAAATAAAAACAAATAAATAAATAAGTACATCTTAACCAGGTGTGGTGTACACACATTTATTTAATCCCAGCACTCAGGAGGCAGAAGCAGGCAGATCTCTGGGATTAAGGTCAGCCTAATCTACATAGCAAGGTCCAAGTCACAGGAAGTCTCAAGAAAAGACCATTAAAAAAAAACAAAAACTTTTAAGGTTTCATGGTTGAGAGAAAAAATAAGGACTTTTATTTTATTTTCTATTGTCTTATCTTAAATATGAAGTAATTTAAGGTGGTTTTGTAAGTGTCCTCAATTTTATACATTAAAGACCCAGTCTCAAAGTCAAGCAACATGTTCAACATCACGCAACTCACTCCTAAGTAGCTATAACAGACGTCTTAGAACGCTAGTTCTTTGTTCTTAGTCCCAGCCCATTTTAAATGCCAGCTATGTGAATTATGTTAGATGTCTAAACATTTTCCCTGCCTTGTGAAAGCTGAATCTTATAAAAAGCAAGGAGAATCTTAAATAAGTGCTACTATTCTGATGGAACTCACAATGGGAAATCTTACTAAAAAGCAACTATAGAGAGGCAGCAAAAACAATGCTCATTCTCAGAAATCACAACTAATTGTCATTTTAGCATTTTCTTCTATTACTTTCTCTAAGCTTTTAAGGTTAAGAGCATATTTTGCTGGGCGTGGTGGCACATGCCTTTAAATCCCAGCACTAGGGAGGCATAGGCAGGCAGATCTCTGGTGAGTTCAAAGCCAGCCTGGTCTACAGAGCGAGCTCCAGGCCAGCTGGGACTAAAGGGAGACCCTGTTTCAAAAAGACAAAAAAAACAAAGGGGGGGAGGGCTGGATGAAATGGCCTAGCATTTAAGGTGCCAACTGCTCTTGTCGAGGGACCCTGGTTCGATCCCCAGCACCCCATGGCGGCGCAGAGAACCGTCTGAAACTCCAATTCCAGGAGAACTCCGTTTCCAGGGGAATCCGACGCCGTCTTGGTCTTTGAACTCCTTTTACTTCCCTTCTCAACAGCTCTCCCTTTCTTTTAGCTTTGGTGTCTCTCATCTGTTTGTAGTCGTTTCTCTGACTCTTAATCCGGCTGTTTTAAAATTTAATCCTGGTATCTGTTGCTTGAAATGTAAACGTCTGCATGATGATAATTGCACGACACGGGGGTGCACAGACCTGCAGCAGACAGGTACGATCAGACACAGTAAAAATAAGTACAAGAAATTAAAAAATTTGTAAAAAACTATTAAAGACAAAAAAAAAAAAAGGCCAGAGACAATATTAGGGAATAAAAATAAACCTTCCTATATTTCATTTAATTTTTTCAGGCTAGAAAATTATGACTAATGTATGAGTTCTTCATATAACTTAAACATTGTTTTTCAAAAAGTTTGTACTTTTTGTAACTCCTACCAAAGGAAGCCAAGGCCCATTAACATTTTTTGTACTTTGCTCTGTAGTCAGAAAAGTGTCAAGCTCAGCCATCGCATCTATGCAATATTTCATAATGAAAGCAATTTTATAACTGAAAAGTCTAGGGTAAAATTAGAGTGTCTGTATGTACAACTATGTACAATACTTGACAGACACCAGTAATTACAAATTTTACAAATGTATTCATTACTTCAGCTTTCTTAAGCATTCCTATTACTAGCAAATAACCTAAGAGGTGAGAGAGCCCACATAACTATAAAATATATGCTTGAAATGGGTGAGTTCTTCAAAGAATGCAAATCCTATGATCTTTTAGTTAAACAGTAACTTTCTTAACTTCAAATAGAAAGCAAGAACAGTTTTTTTGTAGTTTTTTGTTTTTTTTTTTATACTGAGAACAAAACCTTCAAAAAAAATATAAAGTCAAAAAAGAAGAAACCGCACCAGCGTGGCGGGCATGCCGTTTAATCCCTTAGCACTTGGGAGGCAGAGGCAGGCGGATCTTTGTGAGTTGAAGGCCAGCCTGGTCTACGAGGGGTTCGGACCGTGGGGTCTACAGGGAACCCTGTCTCAAAAGACCAAAACAAAAAAAAAAAAAAAGCTAAAGAAAAGCCAAGTACTTCCAGAAAATTTCTCTTCAAGGTGGTATTTACAGACTAAAGCAATAATCCTTCCCTTTTTTGCCTAAGTATCACCATCTCATAAAAAAAAAGGTTAAGGGCTGAGGGATGGCCTAGCGGTAAGAGCGGCCACCGCTCTTGCAGAGGAACCGGTTCGATCCCCAGCACCCACAATGGTCGGCTGAGAGCCGTCTGAAACTTCCAATTCCAGACTCCAGTTCAGGGGAGGTCCAGACACCCCGTCAACCTCCCGGCGGGTTGCACGTCACGGTGCACAGACGTGCATGCAGGGACAATACATACACAATACGGAAATAAAAAAATTTAACAAAAAAAAAAAAAAAAAAGGTTTAAATGTCGTCGGGCATGGTGGTTGCACACCTTTAATCTAGCACTGGGGAGGCAGAGGCATGGCAAGATCTTGTGAGTTCAAGGCCAGCCTGGTCTACAGAGTGAGTTCCAGGACAGCTGGGCTACAGGGAGACCCTGTCTGGAAAAGACTAAAGAAAAAAAAAAAAAAAAAAAAAAAAAAGGCTTAATTCCGCTGGACATGGTAGTGGCACACATCTTTAATTTCAACATGGAGGCAGAGGCAGGAAAATCACTTTGAGATCAATGCCAGCCTACATAGTGAGATCCTATCTCAAACAAACAACAACAACAACAAAAAAAAAAAAACCAAACAGTTAAAATTCTATTTTAAATTCTATTGGGGGGGCTGGAGAGATAGCCTAGCGGTTAAGAGCGCCGACCGCTCTTACAGAGGACCCGGGTTCAATCCCCAGCACCCACATGGCGGCCGAGAACCGTCTGAAACTCCAATTCCAGGGGAATCCGACACCCTCTTCTGACCTCCGCGGCATTGCACGACACACACGGGTGCACAAACTTGCATGCAGACAGTACATTCATACACATACAGAAATAAATAAAATTAATAAAAAAAATTTTTAAAAAAACCTAATTTAAAAAAAAAATTCTATTGGGGAGTTATTTCCTGAATTTTGAGGATGGCAGAGTCTGAATAAAACAAAACCTAAAAGCAAGAAGCTAAACTCAAGAGATTAAAATCTCTTGACTCAGTTTCTGCTTTCAGTGAACTTTAAAGATCAAAAAATTAATAGTATGAGCATGCCTTTATTCCCAAGGAGGCAGAGGCAGGCAGAGATTGGGGGGGGGCTGTCTCAAAAAGACCAAAAAAAAATTAATAGCATGTCATTTATAGACCATGTACATGTTTATCAGTGACTAATAGATCCTCATGGTCTAATATAAATATTAGGCTTCAATAATATTTCAACATATGGTTACTGGCACTTTCTCCACTTGCCAGGGCTGACAAAACTTGGGTACCAGGATCTGATCCTCTGGAGCAACAGTACATACTCTTAACTAAGAGCTCTCTCCAGTCCCTAAACTGTTAATGTTTACCTTTAGCAATTAAAAGTAAATGCAATTCAGCAGGTGGTACATGCCTTTAATCCTAGCACTTGGGAGGCAGAGGCAGGTAGATCTTTGTCAGTTCAAGGCCAGCCTGGTCTACAGAGTGAGTTCCAGGACAGCTGGAGCAACAGGGAGACCCTGTCTTGAAAAGACCAAAAAAAAAGTAAATGCAATTTAGAAAGATCAAAAAAGCATTCGCCAACTATTTCAAAAGTTTCTACCATTCAATACCAAAATCTATTACCTGTATCTGCCAAATACTGCCTGAGCTTCAGTATCAGTACTGTTTGCTGAAGTATGTATTATTAAATCTTATTTTGAAATACAATTCTCACAGAAGAGAATGATTTTCTGTGCTACTCACACTCCATTTTTTACTAAGACCATGAACTAACAAAATACAATGCCATACTATCTAGTATGAAATCATCTTTGTTTGCACTTTAATTTTTTTTAATTTAAATAAATATGCCTGTTTAATTAAAAATGTACTTTTTAAATGTGTACATGACAGAGACATGCAAAAACACATGTAATTACTGTATAAGGGGCATGTAGCTTTTAACAACTACCAAACTGCCCTTCAAATAGTGAATTTATACTTTTTTTTTTGGTCTTTTTGAGACAGGGTCTCCTTGTTAGCTGTCCTGGAACTCACTATGTAGATCAGTCTGGCCTGGAACTCAGAGATTCACCTGCCTCTGCCTCCAAGTGCTCAAATTAAAGGCATGCACTGCCACGCCCAACTCTATTTATACTTTTATGCCAGCAATGCAAGTTGTATTTCCTACCCCTTTTGGACTATCTAACTTACTACCTGCCAGTTTGACAGGGGGAAATGGTTTCATTGCTATTTTAATAATTTTCAAATTATACCCTTTCAGCTTAATCCCTTTGTTTTCCTAATTAAAATATCCAAACCAGGCCGGGCGTGGTGGCGCATGCCTTTAATCCTAGCACTTGGGAGGCGGAGGCAGGCGGATCTTTGTGAGTTCAAGGCCAGCCTGGTCTACAGAGTGAGTTCCAGGACAGCTGGGGCTACAGGGAGACCCTGTCTCAAAAGACAAAAANTCTCCTGGAATTGGAGTTTCAGACGGTTCTCGGCCGCCATGTGGGTGCTGGGGATCGAACCCGGGTCCTCTGTAAGAGCGGTCGGCGCTCTTAACCGCTAGGCCATCTCTCCAGCCCCTCATTGCTATTTTAATAATTTTCAAATTTATACCCTTTCAGCTTAATCCCTTTGTTTTCCTAATTAAAATATCCAAACCAGGCCGGGCGTGGTGGCGCATGCCTTTAATCCTAGCACTTGGGAGGCGGAGGCAGGCGGATCTTTGTGAGTTCAAGGCCAGCCTGGTCTACAGAGTGAGTTCCAGGACAGCTGGGGCTACAGGGAGACCCTGTCTCAAAAGACAAAAAAAATAAAAATAAAAATAAAAATAAAATATCCAAACCAAAGGTATTTGATGTTCTTTCATACACACACATACACACACACACACCTTAGCCCTTAAGAAATCACTGACTAACATGAGGTTTATTTCTGGGCTTTGTTAAAATTAAGCATGTCAACCACAGAGGTGGCTCAGCAGTTAAGAACAGCAGAAGCCCGGGGTGTGGTGGTGCATACCTCAGGAGACAGAGGCAGGTGGATCTGAGTTCAAGGCCAGCCTGGTCTACAGAGCGAGCTCCAGGCCATCTGGGACTAAAGGAAGACCCTGTCTCAAAAATACAAAAAAACAAAACAAAACAAAACAAAACAAAACAAAAAAAAACCACAGCAGAAGCTCTTCCAAAGACCAGGTTTGGTTCTCAGCACCCACAAAGACAGCTGCAGTTCTAGGCAATCAATGCCCTCTTCTGGCCTCTCTGGGAATTGCACAACGTAAACAACTCATACTATTAGGCAGACAGTAGCATTCAAGGATAATCAAAGCTCTGGAATACCCTAACTTATTTGTAACAGACAATGTTCATTCCAGTCCATGCTGGTTTTCTGAAAGTCTTATTCTACACTAAAAATTTAAATTTAATTTCAACAGCAGTGTGCAAAACAGACTAAATTAGAAAAAAATTAGCAATATCTCAATGCAACTTTTACATTTCAAGTCAACAGATACATGGATATAAATTTTAAAACAGAGCCTGGATTAAGAGCAGAGAAACTACCTACACAAAGATGAGAACCAAAGCTAAAAGAAAGGGAGAGCTGTTGAGAAGAGAAAGTAAAGGAGCAAAGACTTCAGACTCTAGATTTACATAATAAGGAACCCCGAAGAGCCAGAAAAGCAGATCGAACCACCTTTTTAAAAGGAAGAGAAGCAAACCAGTTTTTTAATTTTTTAAAATATTTATTTATTTACTTATTTGTATGAATGTACTGTCTGTATGTAGGTCTGTGCACCCGTGTCATGCAATGCCATGGAGGTCAGAAGAGGGTGTCAGATTCCCCTGGAACTGGAGTTAAAGGCGCTTCTTAGCTGCCATGCGGGTGCTGAGGATCGAAACCAGGTCCTCTGCAAGAGCAGTCGGCGCTCTTAACGGCTAGGCCATCTCTCCAGCCCTAGTTTGCTTTTTTTAATGATGGACTAAATAGTAGTAACAAAATTAAGACTACACGCCTTTAATCCTAGCACTTGGGAGGCATAGGCAGGCGGGTGAGTTCAAGGCCAGCCTGGTCTACAGAGTGAGTTCCAGGACAGCTGGGGCTAAAGGAAGACCCTGTCTCAAAATAAAACAAAAAACAAAACAAAACAAAAAAAAAAATTAAGACTACTATTACAGGGAAAACTTGAGCAAAGATCATTATAACATCTCAATAGATGTTAGTCATAAAACTTAACCCAATCAGAAAGCCTGAAGGAAATGAAAATCTAAGGTGATACTGGTTCAAAGTGTTCTACTGGTTTGTGGGGGGGAAAAGGTAAGCAGATAAACTGCTTATATCCCAACTTCTACAACTCAAGATTAGTAAAATGTAAGGTCAGAACCAAGATCAAGAAGCAAATACCCCAACCATATAAACTCATGAAAGTTAGTGGTTAAGCATTAAATTCATTCTGACCTTATTTACCAGCAATGCTTTAAAAAATAAAACTGTTCAGGGCTGGAGAAATGGCCTAGCGGTTAAGAGCGCCAACCGCTCTTGCAGAGGATCCGGGTTCGAGCCCCAGCACCCACATGGCGGCCGAGAGCCGTCTGAAACTCCAATTCCAGGAGAACTCCAGTTCCTGGGGAGTCCGACACCCTCTTCTGATCTCCGCGGCGTTGCACGTCACGGGTGCACAGACTTGCATGCAGACAATGCATTCATACACATACGGAAATAAATAAAATTTAAAAAATAAATAAATAAATAAAACTGTTCAAATAGTTTCTCGTAAGCTTCTTCCAAGAGAAACCTTCTCTGGAAACTAAACATAAAAACTGTTACCGCAGTCTGAAGTTCAAAGAGCAATGCCTTCAATAGCTTTTTCGGGTAAATGAAGAAATTTAACTCTCATTTAGTGAATAAAGGTATGTACCTTTTAACACATACCCAACGTTGTAAGCCTTTTCTAAAAGAGTAACTCAATTTTCGCATGGCTATTTCTTTTAGTAAGACTACAAAATCTGGCAATCCCAAGTGAGTGCTGGCAAACGCCAGACTGCTGGCCCGATGGTGACCTATGCTTCAGAGGCTGAGCAGTCAGGGCAACCATCAATGAGCAGACGGCGGCCTTTAATCCCAGCACTCAGGAGGCAGAGGCAGAGGCAGAGGGATCTCTGTAAATTCAAGGCC